>JZKD02S0960022.1:176428-196380 GCA_000966675.3 Picea glauca
ATGGTTACCCTTGGCAGAATGGTGGTATAACACTTCCTTTCATACTGCAACAAAAATGACACCATTTATGGCACTTTATGGATACCACCCTCCTTCCATCACTTTTTATCTAAAAGAAAAATTTAAGGTTCAAGCAGTGGAAGATCACATCGAGCATCAAAAACAAGTTCTCCAAATCTTAAAGGACAACCTGACTATGGAACATAATCGCATGAAACAATAAGAAGATCAACATCGTAGCGAAAGAAGTTTTGAAGTAGGGGATTGGGTGTTTTTAAGACTACAACCATACAAACAAATGTCCCTCAAGCAAGCCAAGAAGGATAATAAATTACCACCAAAGTACTATGGCCCTTATAAGGTGTTGCAAAAGATTGGTACTATGGCATACAAATTGGATTTGCCTGCATCTTCATGAGTACATCCAGTTTTCCATGTTTCATGCTTAAAGAAGGTTATAGGTGACAAGATCCCACTTCAAACTATATTGCCAGAACTTGAAGAGGAAGGAAAAATCATATTGGAGCTTGAAGCCATCAGTGACACAAGAATTCACCAGTTGAGGAATAGATCCATTTCAGAGTATCTCATTAAATGGAGGAAACTACCGGCTGAAGATTCCACTTGAGAAGATGAGTCTTTTATAAAAAAGCATACAGAGTTACTCAAGCATTGCAAACAACACTTGTCTCAAGGGGAGGGGCATGTTAAGCCCTAATATTGGATCATTACCCCTTAATTGGGGCATATTACATTAGCAATGCTATTTTATTTATGTCGGCTTTATTCCATTAGTTGTAATTATACCTTCTAGTCTCCTATATATACCAATGATACATTGTCATTTGGAATCATCTTGTACTTGAAAATTTATGTGGGGTCAAAGGAGGTTGCCTCCTCGAAGAGGCTTATTATCTGAAATTCTCTCTTTTTCAAGGAATTGAGTACTTATTCTGAGGTTTTTCTATGCTATATTGATATTTGGTTCTTAACAATATCGATAAGAAGCACCCAGTGATGAGATGTCTAGAAAATCCATTTCAGTTTGGATCTATCTGTGTAGAGCCCCATGGTATTTTAGAACCAAATGTCGCTCGGAGTCTTTGATACCCAACTTGGTGTGCAAGGTATGGAAGGTATTGGTGAACTTCGACATTTCTCGGCCCCTCTCTTGACACAGTGTGGTCCATCTCATGTACTGGTCGTCATAGTTACCAATATGGTAATATTATTCCTTGACCGCATCCACAAAAGAATATCAAGTGGGCTCGGTGTTGGCCCTCGACCAAGTTTTGAGGAAACCTTGGTCAGGTTTGGCCCAATTTTTGGACTTCGACACATTGATAGAGGAAGGAGCACCTAGGCGGAGCCGAGATCATGGATCTCACCGATTTTGCAGGCTATGTGGACCCAACAAGTGGTTCTTTAGGGTTTTGTAATGGGCTATGGGATGTTGTCCCATGGAGTTTTACCCATGATTAGGCCTTATTGTAAGGGATTGTAAAAGTATAAATAAGGAAGAATGTATGGTATAAGTAGAGAAGTATAAGTAGCTAAGTGCAAGTAGTTTGAATGGCTTTGTGCCAAGGAATGCATATGAGTAAAGCTTTGTGCTTGATAGAGAAGTTGGCTTTGTGCCTTGACATATTTTTGGAAGGAGGATCTGGTGCTTAGTGCATAGATCTCATGTCTGGTGCGAAGCTCGGCTATGTGGCTTAGTGCACAGGAGAAAATGAATGTAAGATTCAGAAGAATAATAAAGAAGGCGAAGCAGTTGGTGGACGTATCCCCACACTAGGGAGAACCACATATATCTTGTGTCTTTGGTTTGCTTTATGCTGTGTTGTTCATGTTATGAATCTGCTCAGTGCTTTTATCTATGATAGATAGATCTGTCGATTCTTAGTGCTTTACTTGTGTTAAATTTAGATGAATGTTATATCTAGATCAATGTTATGTGCTAACTGGTAGAAGTGCTTAATCATTTATTGTTACTGTGTCGATCTATATCAGGGATTGTTCTGCGATGTTAATAAAGATAATAAACTAATGCACATAATCTTCTAAGTGTTACTAGAATACTCTCTGAAGTGTTATTATCACATATCTGTGTCCCAGCTTGGTTACAGACACCTGATTCCTGTAACCCCCCCTACTTCTACCTCGGGTGAGACCTCTCCTGCTTCGCAGGTGTTTTCGAAAGGGCCGGTAGTCGGGGTTTTTTTGGTGCGTTGTTAAGCATTGAACCCTGGGTATACCCCTGGGTCAATAAATGGTTCTGTTTCCGGGACCTAAAATTGCGATTGATGAGAATTGAAGTAAAGAAAAGAGAATCTTTGTGTGTAGATCTGTTGTTGTTGTGTGCAATACTCTACTTGACTTGTGAAGCTTTGTGATAAGAAATAAATTCGATCTGAAGAAAAGAGGTAAGATCCTAAAAGAGGTAAATCTTTGTGCTTTGATAAGAGTAAGATAAGTGAAATTTTTTGTTTCGAAAGCATGAATTTAAGTATGTTTAATAGATTTTGTCCTAGTCTAAAGGCTAGTGCGCAGTTGCAAGAAAGAATTAATTTGAGTAATTTTAATGGAAATGAAGAAAGATACGTTATTCCTATGCATATAAATAATTTTTGGACTAATAAGTGAATGCAATAACCTGGAAAGAATTTTTGCAGATTGCAGGTCCAACACTGTGATCCTAGTGCACAGTATAGAAGAAGTTGCGGAACAATTAAAAGAAAAAGAGGATTGACATTGTGCTATAACTGTAGAAGACCAGGACATCTTTCTAAGGAATGCCTCGGTATAGGTCCTATCTATCTTTGTTGTAAGATTGTTGGTCATGAGGTTGAGGATTGTCCAAGGATGATTGCTAAAGTTGAAATAATGAACAAAAGACAAGAAAACTATGAAGGAAGTCAAGATACCAAGGGAATGTTATAGAATCATAAAGAGAAAGAATAAGAGAAATCTTAGACTACGTTGTTACAGTTGAAAGAAATGATGGATGTTCACAAAGATGTCAGTTTACAAGAGATCCTGAATGTAAGACAACGCATAAGTGAAAGAATAGAAGACTTCGACATAGACTGTATCTTGGATGAGGAAACACAAGTGAATATTATGACATAAGACACTTGGAAGATTTTGGGAAAGCCCACTGTGATACCTTCATTGGGAGTGATAGGCTTGTTTAAGGGAAATATGATAACCCTATATGGAAGAGTTACTAATGTACCCATTATTATTCATGGAACATCGACTGAAGAGGAATTTGAAGTCATTAAGGTTGTTGAGGACAACGCTCCTTTCCCACTTTTGCTAGGTAAGAATTGGATTGAGAAGGATCAGATCAGAAGGAAAGAACAAGAAGAAGCTACAGAAAAGAAAAGGTAAGAAATAAGGGATTTCATATCTAGAAAAATAGATCGACTAATAGAATAATGAGAGGATAAGTCGAAGCAACATAACAAAGTAACAACACAGGAGGGACAGAAAGAAAGAGAATTAGTTGTCCAGGTTGAAAGAACAAAAGAAGGTTTGAAGGACCTAGCCATTCAAGAAAGAATTATATCCACCCAGGAATTATTAAGAGAAGAGATATTAACTTAAGACCCTTTGAGAACACCTCAGTAGTGTGAAGCCACTATGCTAGGAGAAGATAAGAATAAAAATGGAAAGAGGATTCCAGAAACAGTTTGAGAGACTCAGATCAAAGGAAAGAAGGCAAGGAAGATCAATAAGAAGAAATCCAATTTGGAAAAACTACAGGAAGCTACAAAGAATAGATGGAAAACTTCACAGACTGGAACCTCGTAGGAGGCAGGTTCACAGGAGTCGAACCTTGTTGGAAAAGCAGAACCATGCCGAATGGGAATTTTCCCTGATGAAGCTATATGAACATTGGAGGCACCCCGACCATTAGAACGATGCTCTGGAATGACTAGAAAACAAATTTATGGGCCGATGGACCACTTTTGGATGTTGAGACCATGCCATAACAGACATATTCACATTGATGGAAGCATTCCTACCCGTTGCAAGAATCTGTTACGACGCCCGCTTATTTAACTGTCGGTCACTACATCGGGACCACTTTGTTATACCCGTGATTATCTGAGCCAAGAAGAGAATTTATTGTGTGTCGAGCTGTGTTATATGAATCTGTAACTCGCCATCTATTTATCTACCTCGCATGTCCATTTTTCTACCCCGACCTGTCTGTTTAAAAGTGAGAATGTCGGGTGAACCTAGTGAACTAGAGAAGTCTGTCGAGGAGGTCCCCAAGAAGCTAATGGATGATAAAATGACATCTGAAGGTGTCCAGGCATCCTCGAATAGGAGACTGCAGGCTTCCCCTTCCACTCAACATCATTATGGCCGTGTTAACCCCACGACTGAGCATCGAAGTAAGCATCGCGACGATTTGGCTAATGCGAAGCAGATCCTGTCGATCTTACCAGAGTATATCCCATATTTGGTTGGCATAGTTAATCGCGACAACATCCCATGAGATTGTGAGTACACTTTGTTCACCACATACATTCTGAAAGGAATACACATAGTTGTAATCCAGTTAGGACAAATCCCACTATTGAAGAACAACGAATTCAATCTAGTCGATAGAAAGAACTATGCTATGTTAGCACCTTACCGCTACTTGACGAAGTCAACTAGGAATAAGCCTCACATCATCTCCTAGCCATGGATTAAGTCACCGGCACAGTCTACTATGCTAAACGTGATGAAGATTCCCCATTTTGGTTGCCACCAGGAGGTTAACGCTTGCGTTAAACTCCCCTTGTCGTGCTATCATGGTGGATACTTGTGGCACAACCGAAGTATTACCATGGATCCGACGTTGATCCACCAGATTACAAGATTAAGCATGAAGGGACCTAACTCTCAGTAGTTTTATCTGTGGAAGGCCTCGAACCAATCCACGACACAGCGCATCAAGGAAGCTTACGACGAAGTCGAAAAAGGAAAGCAAGGTTACCAGGTAGCCTCTATACAGGATGGTGTAGTGTGCCTTGCCTGCCAACTCATAGATGGTAAGCTCATAAGGAAGAACCGCCCCACAAAGGTCACCAGGTTCATGGTGGACCTCGTAGGAAAATGTGTGGAGGGAATGCAAATGAACTAGGCGAGTTACCTCGTCAATGAACTCGAGAAAGATTGCCGCAAAGCTCGGGATTTGGGATACGAATTCCACTTTAGATGGCTGATCGTTTTGATCACATTTTTCACTTGGAAAATTCCTGAAGGAGCCACCTTTCCAGAGATTGAACCCTCTGAGTCGTTGGTTGCTAGGTTTTCTACATTGTGGTACACCAACAACATGTCGAAGCAATGGCAGTCCAACACAGTATTTCATGCATATTACCAACAATTGAAGGTTTCCATCGAGTCATTTTCGCACATGACACTGCACACCTTACACCAGTACCGACCAATAGCAAAGTTCTGCCCAGATCCGCATTTAATCTATACCATTGCACGCAGAGATGAGAACAAGGAAGAGTTACATTCGTACTACAAGCTAACAAATGACGACATGGAGCAGATCACAAAGGAGTGGCCAGAGGAGTTCCTTGCATATATTGTTGATGTAAAACTCTCTGACACTAAGACCATAGGAATACCCATGGTCACCCAAGTCAATCATGTAGGATAGTCCAGTGGGACGAAGAAGAAGAAAAAGCAGGAGAAAACCCAAGATATAGAGAGTGATGAGAAGGATGATGCTTCTGATGATAATGGGTCTGACTCACTAGGAAGAGGAGGAGACCAAGAAGATGGAAAAGGAGGAGGGGATGAAGGTGAAAATCAAGGAGAAGGAAAAGCTACACCGCCTCAAGATCCCCCTACTAAAATAGTCACACTGCAGAAGAGGAAGGTTTCTCCAGAAAAACCTTCAACAAGAAAGAAGACAAGCGCGAGTAAGCCCTAGTTGGAGGCCACTCTCACAGAGGATGATATCAGTCTAGTCCGCAGAGGTATGGAGGATGATTCTAAGGACATATTGTAGTGATATGGAGAGAAGCAGGAGGAAATTTATGAAAGGATTGAGAAGGAACTGAAAGAAGTACAACAAGTTGTTCGTTTGGTCCGTGCAGTACCTACTATGTCACATAATGTAGAATTGGGGGATGAACTAGCCCAACTAAGAAGACTTGTAGATGCGACAAAAGCTTGACTTCATAAAGTCTAGGAAGAGAAGGAGAAGGCTACAAAATCCTTGAAACAAGAGAAAGATGAAGCCTTAGAACAATTACAAGTAGCGAGGTACAACCTAACCGCCTATGAAAGTGAGAGAGAAGAGTTTCAGGCGATGATTGAGAAGGAAAAATGCCAGCTACAGAGAGAAAATGAGCAGTTTCTTGCAGAAGGGGCCATAGTCAAATAATAAGTGAATAAATCATGTCCCTTTGTGCCAGGCTTGGCATAGGAGGACCAAGAGTCGGTCGAGGTTCAAGTGATGAAGCTCACTAAGACCATCCCATAGCTTCAAGCGAGGATAACATAATTGGAGGCCTAAGAAGTGTCGAGCACTCCACAGGAGGTGCATGACCAGAGGGAGGAGACCGCTAAGAACACACTAATAAGGATCAGAGCCCTCGCCTCAGAGTGCAAACAATTGAGAAATATAAGTGTGAATACATACAAATGCGTCACAGAAGATCCATTGCTAAGGAGACTGGAAGTGCAATAACAAGAGGCGCAGCAGTAGGCCCTCTCAGTGCAGGCGTAGATGAAGTTTCTCACCGTAGTTGAAATAATGAAGAGATCTCAGGAACAACACACAGTGCAACAACAGATCACTGCCCTCCAGGGTAGAGTAATGGAAGTCATGCAGAAGCTGCACCCTGTGCAAGATGAAGCCTGCAAGGTGTTTAAAGAGATTGAAGGGCAAGGCTCACAATTGGACCAAGTGGTTACAATAGTATAACAACGCCTGGAAGGGCTTGTTAAAACACAGACGATCCAGGAGGCTCAAGAGAAGAAGCAAGTCGAGGCAGCTCGAGCTAATCTCAAGGAATTTGAAGTAGCATTGACTAGAACTGAGTGACTCAGGACGAGTCACAGGTGAGTGTTGGGGGCCTGTTAGCCCTCGACCAAGTTTTGAGGAAACCTTGGTCAGGCTTGGACCACTTTTTGGAATTTGACACATCGATCGAGGAACGAGTGCCCAGGCGGAGCTGGGATCATGGATCTCACCGATTTTACGGGCTATGTCGACCCAACAAGGGGTTCTTTAGTCTTTTGTAATGGGTTATGGGATGTTGGCCCATGGGGTTTTACCCATGATTAGGCCTTATTGTAAGGGATTGTAAAAGTATAAATAAGTAAGAATGTATGGTAGAAGTAGCGAAGTCTAAGTAGCTAAGTGCAAGTAGTTTGAACGGCTTTGTGCCAAGGAATGTATGTGAGTAAATCTTTGTTCTTGATAGAGAAGTTGGCTCTGGGCCTTGACCTAGCTTTGGAAGGAGGATATGGTGCTGAGTGCACAGATCTCCTGTCTGGTGTGAAGCTCGAATCTGTGGCTTAGTTCATAGAATAAAATGAATGTAAGATTTAGAATAATAATAAAGAAGGCGAAGCAGTTGGTGGGCATAGCCCCACACTGGGGTGAACCACGTATATCTTGTGGCTTTGGTTTGCTTTGTGCTGTGTTGTTCATGTTATGAATCTACTCAATGCTTTTATGTATGATAGATAGATCTGGTGATGCTTAGTGCTTTACTTGTTTTAAATATAGATGAATGTTAGATCTAGCTCAGTGTTATGTGCTAAGTGGTAGAAGTGTTTAATCATTTATTGTTACTGCATCGATCTATATTAGGGCTTGTTCTGCGATGTTAATAAAGCTAATAAACTAATGCATATCATATTCTAAGTGTTACTATAATACTCTGTGAAGTTTTATTATCACAAATCCATGTCCCATCTCGGTTATAGACACCTGCGTCCTGTAACCCCCCCTGCTTCTACCTCGGGTGAGACCTCATCTACTTCGCAGGTGTTGCTGAAAGGGCCGGTAGTCGAGGTTTTGTTGGTGCGTTGTTAAGCGTTGAACCCTGGGTCTTCCCCTGTGCCAACACTCGGCCCCATATATTCCAGACTCCTTTATGGAAATTTTCTCCTAGTAATTTTACCAGCAATGTTTGACTTAGGGGAGAGCCTTAAGTAGTGTGAAGGTGATATTTTCCCTATCGGAGAAATTGTGAACATAGAAATAACCTTCTAGCATATTTAAACATTTTTCTAGGGCATCCTCATTCATCTGACCTTCAAATATGGGAATATCAAAATTGACTTGTACCTTGAAAGTTGAGGTGCCTCCAAAGTGGTATTTTGATGTAGACATGTTTGTTTTTATCGGAAGGCGTTAAAGGATGTGGGAAAAATTCTCCATCATTTCGTCCCTCTATCATGTGAGAGCTTGCTCAAGAAATAGATTAATAGAATTGTATGCTCTATCTTTTTTATTTTCTTATGCCATGAAGGGTTTCTTTGGAATACGAGAGCGATTGTTCTCAAGAGAGACAAGCTCGAGACCCAACTTGCTATACTTGGACCTTGTCGGGAACATGCACTGAAAAACGATCAAGAGCAGCCTGCTCTGATACCACTAATCCAGATTATTTTCAGCACGAAATGGGAGCGGAGATATAATAAAGAATTGTATAGAGATATATAAGATATCCAATAATACAACAGAGATATATCATATATATAACCATAAACACAGATAAACATTCATACACAATTTCTATTAATGAGTGAAATGTACAAAACTGTAGAAATACATAGTGAAAGAGTCGCCAGAATGGTGGCAGCTTATATCTGAGAACAGATGTGACATCTACTCGCATTCAAAAGAAGATGATTACAATGAAGCTCTAAAGGCCATTTTAACATCAAGAAAATCAAAAACCCTAACCCCAGAAGATGAAAAACCAACAATTTTGTGGACCCCGTTTTGGGTAGTTTGGTGTATCAACTTCTCGGGGGCGTAACTTTGGCATATGATCTTCGTTTGGGGCGCACGATAGTTCATTGGAAATATATCATCAAGGAGATTCATTTTGGGGGATCAATTAGAGTCCTGGACTATCATTGAGGTGTTTGATCCCGAAAAAACTTCATTTAGGCCCTCAAAATGGCCCCGAAAGTTTAGGAACCGAAAAACTGCTAAAAAGAGTAAATTGCCAGAAGACTATTTTGAGCCAGTTGGAATAGGTGGGTGTCCACTGATATCCACCTAGATCAATCCTCCCTCCTTAGGAAGAAATGGTCTCCATTGCATTGAGTGCCTAGGGGAGAGGGAAAAGCGTTTGATGAATCTTCATCTTGATGAGTTGTTTGCCTTGTTGGAGAAGTTGTGTTGCTTAGCTTGTTGAAGGTTGTCACGAACCTGTGGATGGAAGGGTTGGACCTTTTTAACCAGTCTGGATATATGAGATAACTATGTGTAGAATGAATCCTTGCGCTTTTTTTCAATCTTGTTTACCTTCTTCTGTTAGACAGAAGGTGCTTGGACTGAGGCTGCAGTGGTTGCAATGTTCTTCTGTTCACCTTTTGAACAGACTATGAAGAAGTTGAATTTTTTAGTATGAGATACTACTTTGCAGAACTGTTTAGGTGGGACAATAGTTGGAACTACCTCTGGTATCTTGTAGAGATGACCCCCCAGAGTAACAATGACACTACGGGGTCGAGACTCATAAATAGCATGGCACTTCCATATATATGACTGGCCCCAGAGAACATCACAGACATCCAGTTGGGAAACAACACATAATACCTCATCCTTTAAGGGTTAGATTCCATATGACAATTGACACTACTGACTGACACAAAGAACTCATGCTTGGTGAAGCCACCCGATGTTGTATGGCTACGAGTGTGGTGTTGTCGACAATCCAAACTATTTAACGACCTATGTTGAGATAAGGTTCTTTTGGCTTCCGCAATCAACAATAAAATGTAGTGGGGTCCCATTCACCCACATTTGTGAATGAAAAAGGAGGTCCCCCTCCTAAGGATCTGATGGTTCTTCTAGTTGAATTGTTGCGGTCGTGACAGTAGCAGTGGGGTCTGCATTGATGATCTGTATTTTCCCATTATTTAATGCATCAAATTTTGAATTAGGGTTCAGCTCCTTGTCTTTGATCTCGACCACCAATGTTTTTTTTTAGCGACATTTATTAGTGTTGTGCCAGGGGATTCTGTGGAAATCGCACCACTTTCTAGTGTCCTTCTTTGTCTTTTCATTACCCTTCTTTTCATGTGGCTTGGATTGGTTTTCTGAAGAATGGTTTTTATGGTTGTCTTTACCATTCTTTTGTTGTTGCGTATTTATAGATCCAAACTCTCTCTTGTTCTAGTTCTTAAATTTCTGCTCAATTTTAACATGTCGATAAGAGGCACTCAGTGATGATATGTCCAGAAAATCCATTTCAGTTTGGATGTATCTGTGTAGAGCCCCATGGTATTTTAGAACCAAATGTTTCTCAAAGTCTTTGATACCCATTTTTTTGCGCAAGGTATGGAATGTATTGGTGAATTCTGAAATTGCTTGGCCTCTCTCTTGATGCAGTGTGGTCCATCTCATGTATTGGTCGTCAGTGTGGTCCATCTCCGTTTGGGATGCATAATAGCTTGTTGGAAAGGTATCATCTAGGAGATTCATTTTTTGGGCTCAATCAGAGCCTTTGGATACCATTGAGGTGCTTGATATCGAAAAAAATTCATTTATTCCCTCAAAATGACCCCAAAAGTTTAGGAACCAAAAATTGCTAAAAATAGTAAATTGTCATAAGACTATTTTGAGTCAGTTGGAATAGGTGGGTGGCCACTGATATCCACCTGTATTAATCCTCCCTCCTTAGGAAGCAATGGTCTCATTTTCATTGAGTGCCTAAGGGAGAGGGAAAAGTGTTTGTTGAATCTGCATCTTGCTGAGTTGCTTGCCTTGTTGGAGAAGTTGTGTTTCTTAGCTTGTTGAAGGTTGTCATAAACCTATGGCTAGAAGGGTTAGACATTTTTAACTAGTATTGATACATGAGATGACTGTGTGCAGAAGGAATCCTTGCGCTTTTCTTCAATTTTTTCAACCTGCTTCTGTTGGACAGAAGGTGCTTGGACTGAGGCTACAGTGGTTGTGGTGTTCTTTTGTTCACCTTTTGTCACACACCCACGGCATAATAGATTTTTCATCTTTTTCTTTCTCCTTCTTTATCGAGGGATAGAGTTCCCAAAATTCCTACGAGGTCCAAGCGTAGGATAGGTCTTCCGATTGGGACCTTCACTAAACCAATCCACTGGTTCTTTCGTTGAAAATCCATCGTGTACAACTCAAGCACCAAGTGCAGGCTTCACCTCCATGTGATCATCAGTTATGACCCTGGGCTAAGCCAAGTTCTCATTTCGGGACTTCGAAAACCGGGAGTTCGAAATGAAAGGGAGTCAAGTTCTTCAACTCTTCAAACCCCGAAACCCGAAATCCTATTCACACTAAGCCGCTTCGGGATTTCACCTACCGGGATTTCACGTATTGGGATTTCACAGCTTGCAAAGACGAGGGGTTCATACCCTTTGGTCTCCCAGGTGCCGAAACGCCGAAATCCTTTCACACCACATCGCTTCAGAGTTTCACATACCGGGATTTCGCGATGTGCATAGACAAGGGGTCTCACACCTGGTTTCCCGGGAGCCGAAACTCCAAAGCCCATATATACACTAAGCTCATTTCGGGGTTTTACAAGTCAGGATTTTGTGATGTGCGCAGACAAGGGGTAACGCACCTGGGTTTCCCGGGAGATGAAACTCCGAAGCCCATTTACTTCGTGACAGGGGCAAGGTAAACTTGTGGATTTACTACAATGGTATTCTTTTCAAGGGGCTCACTCCGACTCTGGAAAGCGAGGGAACTTTCTCGAAAAAGGTGCCTTCAAGAGGATAAACCAGGGCATAGCACAAACTCAGTTAGATGGGTCGATCCTCAGGGGAATGGACTCATATCCTGAACTTACACATTCCACACATTGACTGATTTGTAGTTATATCAGTATAAGCATGCATCCATTATTTCCAATCAAAACACAAGGCAACCACTTCTATACAGAAACTATTTATGAGCATATAAAAATGAGCATGCGATCAGGACATTCAATTCCAAATGAAAGATATAACACTTATCAAAAATTCTAGATGTGATGCGAATGCTGAGAGGGGTGCTCGTTTCCACCCAACCGTAGGCTCAGTGACTCCAAATGGATTTACCACTAGCCACCCCTGAGCTAGACCACGATGCTTTAAGACTCAGTCTCCTACTTCCAGCTCACAGAAGTCAAGGACGAAGGTTACTCCCCTTCTCCTCTACTCATGACTCTCTGTATTTTTGGAGTTCCTCTAGTTCTCCTTCCACGATTCCTGTTGCCTGTGCTCCTCTTCCTCCCTTCCACACTTCTTTCCTTTCTTTTTTCCTGCGAGGTTGCATGTGGCGCGAATTTCCATACCCATGGTCAGGTCTGAGAGCTTCTGCAAATGGGTGGTTCACCCCCATCGCCTCATTTATTCTTGAGGAGCCTCCCCACCTACCATCCTGGTGGGAAATTCATTTCGGGGTCAGAGAGTGAGCTTTGGTTTTCGAGCATGTACAAACCAGTACGGTTTCGGTTCGGTGGAAGTTAACGCAGCCATTCCCGACCCCTTCTACCACCTCTCATAATCCATCGTGGTCTCTTTCAGCACATCCCCTCCCAGCAATCATGTGACACATATTCATGATATAATTTACATTCATCGACCTTTTATACAAAGGTCTGTCAAATCAAACATTCACATCTTTGAGTTTGCCATAGTTCTTGGCCAATATAGTTATTTTTACAGACTGGGGGAAACAGGGTGTTACACCTTTTGAACAGACTATGAAGAAGATGAATTTTGTAGCATGAGATACTACCTTCGTCACTGTTTAGGTTGGACAATAGTTGAAACTACCTTTGGTATCCTATAGTGATGACCCCCTAGAGTAACAATGACACTACTGGGTCAAGACTTATAGATAGCATGGCGCTTCCACATATATGGTTGGCCCAAGAGAACATCACAAACATCCAGTGGGGAAACATCACATAATACCTCATCCTTGTACCCTATTTTGTGTAGTTTGGTGTATTAAATTCCCGGTGGCGTTGCTACGGAGAAAATCCCCCTATACTGGGTCTAGGTATAGGTAGAGCATTGACTTCCCTTAAAATATTGTTCTATCCTTGAAATACCCTAAAACTATCTAAATTGATTGGCAAGAGAGAGGAAATAAGGTCAATGGGTCCACCTTTGGTCCTTACGTCTGGTGTAGACCTCATTTGCTCCTTCCAGCCTCCTAGATTGTGGGTCTCCTCCCAAAGATGACCTGCAAAAGATTAGGAAAACAATGCTACAACACATGCAATCTCTACTTATCATTTTCAATGTATAGAAATAGACATAGATGCATAAATCAATAAAATCATAAAGACATAATGTTTTGGGACAAGAATGAACTCTTTTATTAAGTTTCAAGAAAAAAAATGATTACAACCTTTGTTGGAAATCGCTCCATGAACCAGGTCTCGACTCCTCTATTGTGGCTCCAAGCGCATCTATCCCCTGCTAGCTTCTCACAACCAACTTATCTCTTGGGAAAGGGGAAATGGTTGTATAAGGATAAATGGTTGAAGGGGAAGGCTTAGGCCAAAACTCAAAAAGAGATGCAAAACTTGGGCTAAGAAGGGGAAGGGATTTTGGTAGAGTTTTCTTATTCTCTTTCTTGTCTCCTCAAATGAGACCCCGAGACCTATTTTTATATGAGAAAAAGATAGTTATTCAGTTTGGGGATTGGCTACAAGGGGTAAAATGGTTAAGAAACCTTCGATAACCTGTAAACTCCACCAAAATCCTTGCAATTTTATATTTTTTACAATTTTTGGAGGTAAATGTGGGCTAACTAGTATGCAACTCGCATATGTATGCAGGATAACTAGTATGCAACATGAGTGTGTACATGGGCTATCAGTTCAGCAGGGCGCATACATGTTCCAAAAAATGGTTTTTAAGAAGAAGCCTCAGCAGCATTTTGGAAAATTATGTAAGTGGAAAGGCCAATGTATTGTATGCATAGGTAAGGCATTTTTGGACTATAACATATGCCCCCTAATGTGTGAGGTCAGAAGAGCAATTGATGGCCGAAATACATTACAATATCTTTACCAGTGGTAAGGCACGAAATCGAGTGTTCCCAGGACGAGTGTTTGGGAGCGCATCATCTACAAAACAATGATAATCTCTCCGAGGTGGGCATACCCATGCTCGAGATGAACTAATCATGGCTTCCAATCAAGTACATTGAAGATCCATGTCATATAAATGTCTATATAAAGTGTAGTCGTGAGAAATACATAGCATATCTACATCTCAAAATCATTCGATGATATACAAGTACAATATAATATGCATCTTCAAGAAGCATTGACTCATGTGGCTAGAGATGAGGACGTCATAGCTTGAGAAACAACTTCAATATCTTCAAAAATTAGGTAGGAGTACAATAGGAGTGTAAAACTCACTAACCTTAAGTCTTCGACATGCCGTCGGGGAAAGAATGGAGGATCTCGATCATCAGGCACAAAACTTCATTGATTTTGAATCCAAACTTGACTGGACTCTTGGGATGGTCGACTCATGAAATTCAAGAGACAAATTGCAGAATGACTGACTCAGGTTGGATAAAAATTCCCTTAGACAAAAGCAAGAAAAATTATGAGACTCGAGCAGCATAATATTGACATAAGTTTGTGATACAGGAGGCACCACAAACTCTCCATATGTTTAGAAGAGTAACCAAATGGAGGAAGACACAAATCTATGTATTAACAAGAAGAACTTCATAAGGTCATACTAGATCCCAATGCTTGGCGAACAAATGGAAGGATGTGCTTTGTCCAAGGGCGACTATCTTGTTGTCGAAAAAGAGAATGTATATCATGTCCCCTCTTTTTGAAATATTTGATTTTTTTTTGTCATTTTCAAAGTTTTAACGAGCTTGAAAAGGAATAAAAGAATTCTACGTTACAAAGGAGGAATGAGTGTCACAAAAAAACAAACTAGTTCCAAGCACATGGAACATACTAATGCTCAGTGCAAGGAGACATGTGTAGGATAAGGACACTTGAGAAAATTCCTCCATGGTTCAAGGTGTCAGATCGCAAGGGAAAAAAGTGTTGCAAGGATTACACTTAAGGAATGCTTTGAAGGTTCAGTTAATAGCAACATGAAGTCAGCATCATATCTTACTAGTAGCTGGAAATGGTTTAAGAAATCCATAGCCAGGTCATTAAAATAAGCATACTTCGAGCTATTGAGCTCGATATACCATTTCACAACACCCCCTATAAGAGTGCATTGAAACAAACACAATTGAACGGAATCATCCTTTAAGGAGTAAGATGAACACCATAAGTGAAAAGTTGTGATATGATCACCTCGATCTTTGCCAGGCTTGCCTTTGAACTTAGGGATGTCTAAGGGAAACTTAGTCGGCATGGGGGGCCAATGTGGATCATGACATATCAGGTCATTTAAAATTCTCGACAAGTCTGGCAAATGCAGAGTTGCCAAAAAAGGTAGTCTTGGTTGTGGCATATTCACATGAAAAGAGGGGCCTAGATTTTGGCTGGTACCAGGTTGCCAAGAAAAGTTTGACTATTGGCCAGGGTTTTGGTAGATAACATGGTGGCCCTGTCTAGTAAAAGGGACCGTTGTTTGATTCCCATATTTGGATGACATACCCTGTGTAGGGATCACTCCCTGTACAGTATTCCAAGGACCTTGGTTGGGGATGCCCCCAATTGGCCCTCCTCGCATAGGTACTGAACCCTACCTAGGGTTCCACATAGTGTGGGAGCGGTTTCCCCCGATAGACATCCCTTGCGAAGGAGATGAGCCTTGCCAAGGATTTCCAATACCTTATGAGGAGTAAACTCTTGTCATCACTCCTTGTGGAGGAATGAAACCTTGTGTAGGGTTTTGTTGACCAAAAATGAGGTTGCCCCTAGTTGAGAAAGATGAATATGAGAAAGTGTTATTTCCAAATGCACAGAACAAGGAAAATGGCATGGATCCCACCGAAGTCATGTAGGATTGAGGTCCAAGACTCGCTCCACTAAACAACCTAGAGTTGGTATTAAGCTCGATTGGCTACTGGAAAGTGCCTTTGAGCGAAGGGGGCGAAGGAGGGATGTGACCCCCATCGTAAGGGGTAGCGTTGAACAGGGCAGTGGTTCTTGTGGTGGATCCTTATAAGGGAGCATTAGAGCTCCCTGCCCCCAGAAAAATGTTCTATAGAGTAGAGTATGTTAGAACTGAACTGGAATCAACACTCGACATCCCATGTGAAAAGGGAGCACCAGACGCGTTCTGAATGGACGGAACAATGGTTAAATTCATCGAATGGGTTGTGCCACTACCCAAAGTAGTGGGTGTTAGGATGGTCGTAGTCCTAGAAGGTGGAGGTGAGGGAGGAGTTACAATGCCCCCTCCTGCGACAGCTGAGATGGGAGTATGAGGACTCCCTAATGAAGTAGCACTAGTTTATTCCATCGCCGCTCATCGAACAAACTGTCATTCAAGAGAAGTCACCTCGGGAGGGACTATTTGAATTATAATCAGCGTCAATAAGTCAGTGATAGGAGGATTTGCTAGCCTGAAACCTTCAGTCTCAAGGTTAGAAAAAATGGATTCCTCCAGTGCAGGAAAGTCTTCTCTTGGAGTTGGCTCAGGTACAGTTTCCTATGGGCCAGTAGCTTCAAATGATCCTTCTTGATCTAGCCTACACCTCAATGGTGGCAGAGGTGTCTCCAAAGTAACCGACGGAAGGCCATGAACCTTACACGAGAGACGGAGTTGTTGATATTCCACCTTGTGAAATGATCAACCGACACTATAAGGTTTAGCTAGTGTGAAACACAGAGCACACACTAAAAATTTCCTAACGACAAATCAAGCAAAAAACTGACTAGTAGGAAGAACATTTATGCCAATCGACACTAGATCAACTTACTGGTGCAAGTGTAACACGAACACAAAAACACCCTTTGGGTATACTCTGCAAAGCATGATCCAACGTCTACCCTAGGTACTGCAGTATACGCCCGCAGTCACCCGTGTAAGTCCCTAAAAAAAGGCAACTAGGTTTCCAGCTCGCAATCAGTTCTTAGGCGGGTACAGTCGACAGTCGGGTTGATCATAATGAGAAGGATAAAAAAGTATGAAGCCTTTCAAGGGTACTAAAGGTAAATGGTTCAGAAGACAACTAAATATCTCGAACAGATTCGAGGTTCACGAGGCTTCGTAGTCAAATGCAATCAGTGTAATTCCCAAGAATGACCATTAATATACAATCCCCACTACGCTTGGTTCGGCTTTGGAGGGGTTATCTCCTCTACCTTTATTTACACGACCTATTTTTTAGCCCCTGTGTTAGAGGGGGGGTACCAACTAACTCTTACGATACTGTACTTGGACACTCTCTACCACAAACTCCTATGTTTGTTTAGACGGCCTTGAAGATTTTCCTCTTCACACCTAATTCAAGGCCCTAAAGCCTAGACTAGTTGGTGAACCCTACAAACAAAAATTTTAATTGATTTTAAGTGTTAAGCATTGATTTTTATTAGCTTGACTTACTCAAAAGGGTACGAATGCGCAACTTATGGTGTTTGAAAGAGACGAAAGAGAAGAAATACTTTAGAGCATTTGTGAAAAATCAAACTAGATTCTTCAAATTGAAATAAATGGCTTTTAAAATCTTTGTAAATGCAAACTTTTCAAAATATGATTCCAAGATCATGTAATACAAAAGATTCCTAGAATGTGATTTTCATTTTACAATGAAAACTACTAAACTTTCAGGGAAAGCAAGAAAGGAACTTTGAAAAAGAACTATTTTCCTTTATAAAAAGACAACCTATGCTACAATTACCAAACTAAATGCACATCTGAATGCAATATTTTTTTGAAATGCTTAGAAAATAAAAACAGAAGTAAAAGATATTTTTTGTTTTTCAAAGCATAAACCGGATAAAGAGAAAATAAACCCAAGACTCATACAGACCCTAAACCACTTCCTGAACACAAGGATTCACCAAAATCGACAGGAGGATCTAACACTCAGGGGTGATTTTAAGAACCCCCCACCCCCGCCCCCCCTATATATATAATAAATGGGCGAATCCCCGTGATACATAGGAAACATTGAAGCCTATTTTATCAATAATACAATATGTATATATAAGTGTTTGGCGAATCTTTTAGTCAACTATATAATCTTGTAAAATCTTGGCGAATCTTTCAATGAATTATAAACTCTTGTAAAATCTTGGCGAATCTCCCACTGAATTATAAAACCTTGTAAAGTCTTGGTGAATTTTTTGATAAAGTATAAAACCAAATATACTAATAGGAAAATGTGTTCATTAAATTGTAATGTACTAATTTTACATATATGGAAAAAGAAACATAATTTTTCCATCCTCTAGACAATATTGCAAACATTAGGGGTTATGTTTGTCAAGGTTCTCATTGTACACTCTTGCATATCCCTCTACCAGTTTTGATGATATTTCACCACAAAGTTCATATGTGTTGATCCTAACCACCACTTTTTCCCAGCTTAGGATATATTAATATTTTCTCTACCACTTCTATTATGATTTTTGGATTTTTTCCTATTCTTTGCAGTCATGTTGAAAATAACAATGTTTGGGATTTCTACAGTGATTCTTTGCAAGTGGCTAAAGATGTCCTATAACTAGAGAATTCAGTGTAAAGAGAGACATAAAACTTTAATATCACTTATAATCATGAGGCACCATATCTTTTGCAGAAAGGCAGTTCACCATATGCTAAGGCACCGTCTTTTTGCAAAAAGGTAGTTCACCATATTCCAAAGTGACAATTTCAACATATTTGTCTCTTGGGATAGAGAAAGAGGTTTTAGATGACAATATCCTATTTCTTTATCTCTAATCTAGTAGAGTTAAATTAACTTCCCTCCATAGACCCTTCTCAATATCTAAGCCCAAGCAAAGTCCAACATAACTAATCACTTTCTTCTATCCATCTTGGTTTATTACTTATGGATATCTTTTGGTCCTTTCAATCACCTTTATGGTATGCTTCATTGTTTTTGGTAGTGTCGTAGGTGAGAAAGAATGCTAATCCGACTTACAGATTTTTGACATGGAAATCGTGAGAAATTATTCCTAGTTCATATTCCATGTAAACTTAGGTTCAAGGTTGAATTTTTTTAGGTTGAATGATTACAACATATATATTGTATTATATTCCTTTCCTCTTTTATAGCATCAAAATTGTCATCTACTTTAATAACTAAACTCAAAAATCAAATGGGTGCAAGTATTAATACTTAGATTTAATTCCTTCCTCTTTTTCCTAATTGTTCCCTTCCATTTGTTGATCCTATCTAGTCAAAATCTCTTCCAATCAAGGTGGTTCATAGTTTGTTATGACAAGATAGCTTGAATCCTTATAGATGATTCATGATTTCTTTTATAATTTTATCATAATAGGGTGGCCATGCAAAATAACATTACCATGTTATAATTACCTTAATTTTAAGTATGTGCCACATACTTTGTCCCCAAGGAATATATTGAAGTAGCTTTGTTCTAAGGTGAGAGCTCAATAACATCTATCTCCAATTACTTTGTTTTCAAGGGGAAAGAACCTTCCAAGAAGAGAAGGAACAAGTGGAACACTAAATTCTTAGAAAGCATGAAAACAATGAGTTGTACCTAGAAGTTCCAACTCCTATATGTGGGCACACCCACATAACCAAATTCTGCAATACCACTTCATGTGCACATATTTTGTACCTCAAA
>JZKD02S0960022.1:196412-241234 GCA_000966675.3 Picea glauca
AAAAAAAAAAAACAAAACAAAAAAAAAACACCATGTTTTCCAAACTTATGCAATCCAAGTAGAAATATTTTCAGTTGGCAACCATCCATAATAACTATGATTTAGAACATATAAAAACCAAATATGATATGTGAGAGTGGCCATATTTAGGGGCCCCCTTTAATTACATCAAGCAAAGATCTCCATTGAATGCTAAAGAACCGATATGCTAAACAATGTGTAAACAGGTCAAAGATATGATAATGTTGAAAAGGTGAGATATAAGTTCCACTTTGGAGAAAGTTAGGAAAGCTATTAGTGAAATTTTCTCTACAACAACAATGGTCATTTCCTCAAGTTAAGAGTGATACAATGATTATTTCCCCCAATTAAGAGTATTGTAAAAAGGAAGAAAGTAATCATTACTTAGAGAAAATTGACAAAAATATAGATTAATTTCAGGACAAAAATTCTTTTAGATGTCACAAATATTAGATACATGGAGAATGATGACATAAAATTTGAGAGAAATTTCACACAATAATGTGTGAAACACAATCTAAGGAAGATATGAAAAATGAAAGAAGCTCCTTCCTAGTGGAGTCACCATCTATTTACAATAATTTACATATGGTGATTGTCATATTAATCATTTTGGACTTGTATATTGGTATGCTAATGACATACAAAAATAATCAAATAAAGGAGTTTTACAATGCTAAGCATAATGATATCTAGTTTAGAGTTTCAAAGGAGAGAAAAGTAGAACATATAACATGCCCCTATTGGAGAGTATTTTAGGTCATTCCTTAGGTTTGTTCCTCTCAAAAGGATCTATCTAGTCCAATTGTATTGAACAAGTATTAATACAAGTATTGAAGATATTGCGCTCAATCTTCGAAAATATACGACAAAGTACAAATTTGGAAACATTTTGAATGATAAGAAGAGACAATGAGGAATCAAAATAACATAAGTTCAATACACTCTAAGGAAGGTTATATTTGTCTCTCACACTATCATTAGTTCACTATAGTGCTCCAAGACAGATCCATAATCAATTATAAAAGGGTGTTTTTTGTAGGATAAGATTGCCTCTTAGGCTTTAGGCATCAATAATAGGTCCATTTTCTAGAAGTTTCCTTGAATATCCATGGTTTAGATGCACCACATATGATCAACTTTGAAAAAATTAATTGAGAAGAACTATGTGATACCCTATTAAAAAAGTAGTATATCTTGTATGATAATCTTATATTTCCTTATGATTAAGGAAATAAAACATTTTCCCACTATTCTAGGTCATTCTTGTAAATCCATTATAAATAGACCACGAGATAATGCATCTTTCAAACAAAATTGATTAGTACATGAAATCAATTGTCCAATAATAACATCTATATGACACAATAGTTATATGTAATGTCAGACAACATGATGATGACCATATTTCTCCTTATTTATGATTTTGATTTTAAACATGTACGTCATTCTAATTCTTTCTAATTCTTGTTCTAGTTCTACGTATACAACAATTGGATTACATGAATATATGCCCAATCTATAGGAAAATCATTATGAAAATTGAGCCTTGGGTGTTGGCGTCGTTATTAACATTATGAAATGATGAAAAAGTGAGGAGGTGCTTTCATTTATGCAAAAATCAAAGGCCATTAAATAGGTTGTTGAGTTCGAACAAGATGAAACTTATGACAGGTAATAGTAGATACTGACATGTTAGGGGTATATCATGGTGAAACTTATGATAAGTAGTAGTATATACTGACGTGTTAGGGGTACATGATGGCAGTGTCAATGTAATAAATATTTCTCCCTCCTAAATATCATTTGGTCATTATATTCCATATGACAATTGTTCAAATTATGAGTCCAATCAGTAAATATTTTTAGTTATCAATATGATATCACCAAAATTGGTTAATCTTTAACATTATTTTAAATCATGGGCCAAGATTTCAAAAAGTGGTGCAGATCATCCAAATCATGTATTTGGACTCAGTAAATGAATAGAATATGTTTAATGGGTTTGGAAAACATCATGGTTTTTGGAATTCAAAAATGAATATTTTTTTTATTAAAAATTGCATCAAAAGTTCCCCCGTTCATAAGTTCCCCCGTTCATAAGTTCTATGTATACATGTATATCAAGAAGAAATGGGAGGAAGTTTGCAACTACTCATTCGAATTCTAGTTGATTCTATTGCATGTGATAAGTGCCCAATTTTCATTTTTATGTAAAAATATTTATCAAGCAAGAAGCAATGAAAGGTAGTAGTCTGTAACCATCCGTTGGAATTATTGTTGAGCCTATTGCACATGACATTTGACAAATTTTAGTTTTGGTGTAATGATACTTAGACATACAAATTTTTAATGATTTAATTGTCATTTTCAAGAAAAATTCAATTATTTATTTCTCTATAAGTAGTCCACCATTCAAGATTTTTTTAGGTGATTGTAGATGTCGAGGCTCTATATGGGTTCAATCTTACAACATAAAGTAGAACACATAAACAAGGAAAATTTAATTTACCACATTAATGTACTCATACCTCCAGATTTAGTCCATGAAAGTTAGAACCATCAAAAGGCTATTTTATATATGGGAACAAAAATAATATGTCCCAAAATTTATAGATTCAATCAAAGAAAATGTAGATAAATATTTATAAAATATGTTCTCCTTCAACTTTTAGTCAGAAGAAACTTTATACACAATTAATTATTAGAAAATTATGATGACAGTATTGATAATATTCATGAAACTAAGCCATACCTAAAAATGATCAAAGATATAAAAATTACAAAATGAGATTTCAAAATTTTTTTTAGCACTTTGCATCGAGTTTCATGTTTCTGGCATGTGATTTGGAGTGAAAAACATTTAATTTTAACACCATTGATCTTGATGGAGTATAATCCAGCATGACACAACCCATCAAGAAAATAACATGTACCTTATGCTCTTAGGGTGGAATTTTCAATGTTAATGTGTGATCTGAATTTTAGGGGGTATATGGTCTAAATTCAGATGCAAAAGTCATAAAGCTATAAAACTAAAAGATTTCCGATGTGGATCAAGGACATGCCCACCTCCTCATTAATTAATTAGAATAACATGTTGCTCATATGGGTCAAAGAGAGTCCCACCTCTCCATTATTGTATCAGGTTTTACTTTCCACTACTTAGTTAGCTAAGTAGTTAGATTTATTATACTAATAATAGAGACTCATTTAATGAGCTATTTTTTACTTTGTCCAATGGACCATTTTGTAATGCTATATAAAGGCTTAGAAAGCCTTCTCATAATATCAAGTTACTCATTTTGGCTTCTCTCATATTTTCTATTGTTCATTGTGAGATTAATTAGCTCTGAGTGATTTACTAGTGATTAGTTTTAGAGGTGAGGCTCATCTTTCAGCGTCACCTCCCGAGTACTTCATTTACATGTTTTTGTCAATGCTTATTTTCATGCAATATTGACACGTCTAAGTTCCTCCTCTCTCGGCATTCAAGCCATCTAGATCTCATTCCTCGAGATCTGGATCAGTGTGTCACAAGCCCAACAACATAAGTATGGTTTATAAAATTTCTTTTAGATGCACCGATGTATGAAATGAGTGATGGTGATATGGCCAAACTAGAGATAATAATACTAGAAACCCCTACTACCATTGATCCTATACTTCCTCTCACAAGTTTTGCTTGGTCCACAGCTCATAAATTAAGGATTGTATGGTTGTTATAATATTGGTAGTGGTAGTAAGAACTTGATTTCAAAGGCCCTTATGGGCAACCTACAAGTATCTACTATACCTTATCTTTAACTCTATAATCTTAGCTAGGTTAATTATGATAGGCACTAACCCGCTGCAGCGAGTTCACCCTTCCCCAATGTGGGAGAATATCAATGTCAGTAGCAAACTTACAACATTCAAATTGGAATCCTTCAATTGAAAGGTCATCAATTGAAAGGTCACAAGGGGAGGTAACTATTTCACCAAATTTTCCAAGTACTTATACTTCCCTATTAAAATCAATTTATATTTCTAACCTTTCACATAAACTTTGTCCCATTCCTCCATCCATGGATTTCATGCAAGTTTTTAGCCTTCAAGAACGTTATTAACCATTTTAATTGCAATTGTAAGTGATAAAAAGTTGACTTTTAATTTCTTTTTCAATCTTAAATATAACAAATCCATGTATCCCTTTTCATGTAACTTTGATTGTTAAAAAATTTCAAAGGGCCTCCATGGTAAAAGACGTCCTCTAAGTTATGCACAAAATCCTTGAAAGGGGGCAGCTATCCATGTATCCCTTTTCATGTAACTTTGATTGTTAAAATTTTTCCAAGGGCCACCAAGGTAAAATACGTCCTCTAAGTTATGCACAAAATACTTGATAGGGGGCGGCTCCTCCAAAAGTCTCAATCTCTCCCAACTTTCGTTTGCATTCAACATCAGCAAGGGTAACAAGAAGGCAGTTGAATAACAACTTCTGTGCCGGTCTCTCCATTTTCTTCGGCGCTTTCTTGAGATCGGGAGCTAATAACTTATTTTGTGACTCCAAATGGCTAAAGTGGATCAGTTGAAAGAAAATTATAGGCAGCCCATTGCACAGCTGAAATTGGATGAACTGAAAATAGAATAGAATAAAAAGCATTTATTCCTCATTTTCTCATCCCTCCACAGGTCAGCTTCATGCATTGATTCTTCCCTTGCTCGATATGGATCATGAAACACAATAGTAACAACATTTTTCCAGAAGTGAACATCAGGATATCGTGATAGTGCTATGATAGCTCCAGCAACCTCTCCTGCACAAGATCTTGATGCAATCGACTCAACCATACCTGTAGCAAAAAAAACAAACGAAGAATATCTTCAAAAGCACGAACTTCTGCTCTTTCCCAATTGATAGCCTTTAAGGAGTTCAACGAACGGATCATTTCTGCTCCATCTAGATTGTTAAGTCTAAAGAGAAGACAGAAAATGAAAACAGTTGTTTCTGCCAGATCCATCGGAAAATCCCTAGACCTGTTAACTGCCTTTTCCACATACTCCACTGTAGGATCAACTTCTACGCTTGTAGAAACATAGATATTCTTCACAGTATCGTGGATTCCCTCTGCCAATTCCTCCATGTGACCAACTACTGAATCTATCCATTTGCAGAGCTGGGCAAGCACAAAAAACCATTCTTGTTCCCCAAATTCTTGCCAACAATACCCAATAGAAACTGCCATTAATCGAGCCATACTTATTTCTCTGGTTTGTTCCCATCTAATATCTCCATTTGACACCGTAGCCAAGGAGGATCGACGCTCAGCTGCAAGTGCATGATATCTAGATATCGCTTCCTGATATGTTTGCTTCTGGAACAAGGCCAAGAGCAGTTCTCTTTCTTGTGTTCTTATATCAGCTACAGATTGCATCACTAAGGTTTCCATCCCACCAACTGAACCCATTCTTCTACATCTGGCTGCTCCATTTGACATAATATTAAGGGTGGTCCAGAAAGAGATATTTTGCAGCCACTGGCATGTAATCTCTTGCATGTTTCCTGTATTCACTTCTGCCAGTGAAAAGTCTTGATTGCTTTCCTCGGAGTTCTCAATTCTCTTCCGCACTATCGGAACAAGGATTTTTACAAAATGTGGTGTAATCCTTGTAAATCTGTTGACAGTAGATGCCCAAGAAACGCCATTCCCTATCATCAAAACCCTCCTTCTCAAGACACTAACCCTGTCATCAAACCACAAAAATGCAAGGGGTTAGTGAAGAAATTCAGTAGGATTACCCCTCTTAAAATAGGAGGTAATAGGGCCCAATTTATATGAAGACAATTGGTTGTATTTGGTGAAGGGATGATTTATTGCTAATGTACAATGTGTTGAAGTCTGGTGCCCTATGACAAGGGACTTTTTGCAGAGTATCTGAAGAAGAAAACTCTAAGAAAAATAAGGTCTAGATTTTTGTGATTTTACTTCACAGAGGTCATCATATTCTAATAATATCATATTCAGGGAACAAGTAAAGCCATAACAAAAAAGCCCCAATAGCACCACGGTAATATCTTAAACTAGAAAAAACCCCAATAGCACCACAGTAATAGTCACTTGTAATCGCTCTGTATCGCTTCTCGCCAACGGTATCCCAGATTTGTGCTTTTATCGTCTTCCCTTCAACCTATGAGAAAATGCATGCAGAGCATACTATATTAAAAAACCTCCACATAAACTAATACAAAGGTGCATTGCTATCTAAAACAAGAAAAAGCTTCATCTGAATGACAGGTTTACTATACTAATGCATTTGGCCATGGCTGAGATATAGGATGAAATATAGTTGCTTTATATTCTATATATTCTACAACAGATGGATTCTACCCAGTATTAGAGTTACTATACCAACAACTATTAAAAAAAAAAAAAATGCCATAGAGATCATCCCAACAATCAAAGCTCTGTCACGTGATTGACAGACATAGGAATAAGAAAGTGCATTTTAGTAATTCAACAAAAAAATATGTCCTGTGAAAAAAATGGCATATAAGTTTCAGATACTCTTGTTGATTAGTGATGTCAAAGACCAATCAAATGAAAAAAAACACAACATCATCTAGCTGCAAAGAATATATGAATCTAAAAGTTTAGTTAGTATGAACCAGAACATAAAGATAAACATTTGGTTATAATGGTATTTACAATGTCTGAACTTGCACATGATTGGATTTTAAGCATGAAATTAACGAATTAGATATTGGACATCACCATGTATATGCATTTAAATTATTCTGGAAAAAGTTCCACACCACAAGTATTGACCCTAACAAAGGCCACTTCTCACAGAGTGCCATAATTAGATAACTTTCATTCTCATTTAGCTAAAATTTCAAGCTAAATGGACTTGAAGATTGGGCAGATTGATTTCAAAATATAAAATTTAAAGAAATAATTCCTTGCTTTATTCTGTTGATGCAGGAAAAGTAAAAACATTCAACAAATACTTTAATCCATAAATTAATCATTCATAAGCTAGGAAATGAATAAGTTTTGGCAGCTAGGAGTGGTTAGAATTATCAAGCTCTGTAACCAAAAACTGCACCAAAGATGTTTCCAATTGGATGGAAAAACGGGTTATAGAATTAGAGTGCCTAAATGATGGACATGAACAAAAGCACATTTCAAGACATGAGAATAAGATGCCATTAAAAACAAAAGGAAAATATCGTCAATTGCGTACCAGTACCACCATGTTCTCTTTGGAGCCTTGGAACAAGTAACGAATCCTCATGTTTAGAACAAATTCTTACCAATTCAGAGGTGATAATTGCAGATAGACATTTTGAAAAATACTATGGGAGAAAACAATATGTCAATATTGTGACTCAATAATTTTTGAGGAAGAGAAACATACAATAAGGAGATATTTAACATATGACCAAACCAGGAAAAAACATACTTGTACCACCACCCCATAAGAAAAACAACATATACAAAAAAAACTTGACACTAGGAAAACCAATACATGCCAAAAGTCATTATATAAATTATAAAACTTAGAAGGAAACTTAGCCTTATACTACAACATAAATTATTTGTACCAGGTCCAATATACCAATTAGTATGAGACGATGTTAAATATTTAATTCTAATAAACTTCATGCTACTATGATTTGCAACATATAAGTTTAATTTTGATTTTGAGATGGTGAAGCCTAGGGCTTCAGCTTATTGGACATCCATTGGACACCTATGTTCGAACTCCGTACTATGGTTTGGGAGGTTTGCATGGGTTGCTTAAATATTTTGGTCATAGTGATACTGGTGACTAGGACACTTTTCAAATCACTACTCTTTTAAGGGGGATGAATAATAAAATCCCATTAATTCTTCTTTGCATGCTTTCAAGAAGAGGAAGACCCTACCCATGAAAAATCAAAATAGCTCTTATACTTGTCAAAACACAAGGATCTAGATGGCTACTAGCGAAATCGTAATTCGATAGACAACTACTAAGGAAATAATAAGTGAATAGAAAGTAATGATCAAATATACATTATACATTAAAATTCATGGGAATATCAATGTAATGCTTTACCCAGAGTCTTTATATATCTCAAGGGATATAAGAATAAATTTCCAAATTGGACATCCCTCAAAATTGCATTTCCAATAAGTCTATGCCCTTCCTTTTCGATAACTAGAAGCTTGCTTGCACCCTTTTTTCTCATTAGTTTGAAAGATTTGAGAACATATTCATCTTCATATACTCTCATTTCACGGACAGGAAAGATAAAAATCTTTAGGAGCATGTGGCCTTTCAAAAGTTTTTGAATATGATGCAATATATTTGAAATAATCCTCTTCAATTAATTTAGATAAGTCACGAAAAATAAACATGATATATATAGCCTAAAATTGAGTTGTCTACTATATTATTCAATTCAATGAGAAAATTAATCTTGAAACAGCAAGAAACATGAAGATGTAGTACAATATGAGAAAATATGGCATTTGAAAAGGGATTGCAATAAAGATGATTTTATTTTATAAAAAATCCATCAAAGTATGTGGGTTATTGTGTTCACTAGTGAGGTGGATGGAGTATTATGTTGTCCACCATGGTTCCATTCTTGTTGTGTTCTGCACCACCTAGATGATTTTTGCAAAATAGATGAAATGAAAAAATCATACATTAGCACTGTTGTCTTAAATTGTTTTATACCAAACACATCACTTCAATAGATACCCTCATGTAAGTGTCATTTACACACTTATCGGTTAAAAGATGTTCTGCATTTCTCTGATTCCTATATCGGTTCCAAGGTTAAAAGAGAGAAGAGCCTTTGACAATGGTCGATCAAGGTGAGCATTGGAATCATTGTTCCCCAAGGGCCAAAACAATCAAATATAAGATCAGTATACCATGTTATATTTACAGATTAATTCAGAAAAATTATTTCAAATAAATCCTCTAAAACATACATAAAAGTTGAAAAGGGTCATTGAACTTTCAAATAATGACACCCAAATAACTAATTAGTGACCTTGATATAACATCATATATTACATCTCATTTCACCCGTCAGAAGCAGAGCTAGTTAGAACATATTTTTAAATGTTATTAAAAAATAAACAGAAAACTATAACTAGAAAACATATACAATGAAAGATGGGGAAAATAGAAGATATATTTTGTCAAAACAAAGTAGAAACGCCTCATAATTCTGTGTTTTTAGACAATTCCTTACATTCCAATAGATAGAAAATGACTTGAGTTTGGAACATGCAACAATTACTACCTTTACTCAGTACAATTGACTTTTTGGCAAACATTTAAATTGATATACTCTACTCTCTAGAGTGATTACATACATTATAATGAGGAAACATTTATTAAAGGGACAACAATTGAAAGGCTCAGCAAAATATCATAACTTACTAAAATGGAAACAATGAAAATACAGAAGAAATTAATAGAATTTGAACTTTTTTATTTAGTTACCATGCATTTAAGAGACGTGAAGCATGTAATGCAATGAAATCAAGAATTGTTTCCTATCAAATAAGTAGTAAGGTCTTTGTAATGAAAATGCATAAAACATATTTTCTCGACTAACAAGATATGAAGCTTGCACATATTTTCTCCACTTTTCCAACTAGAAATATAAATCGTTTTTCACTATGCATAGATAATTGAGGCCTACATGGAATTTTGTCGTTCACTAGTATAATCTCTAATGACACATGCTTTTCCAATCCAGAACCATACTTGAGCCTTGGTGTCTACACTACAAACTTGAGGCTTGTAGGAACCCTAAAACCAATCTCATCTGTTATTGTCAATTTTGGGCTCATAACTATGATCTCAACACTCTAAATAACAACAACATTCAGATTTCAATCATAAAATTAGTAGCAGTATTTAAGGCCACTGTCTTGGCCTCGTCAGAGAAACAACGATGACAAATTTCCCTAGATTCATAGAAGATATAAGAGAAGTATTACACCTATTATCACACATTGATAAAAAAATCCGCATATGGGAATCTTATTACAAAAAATGTCCAGAAGAAAGGTTTTCGGTATATGTTCAACTTTATGAAGAGTAGAGGATATTTCTCCAAGAACATGAAGATTTTACAAAAGAGGTTAACAATGAGTTATTAAATGGTTCATTGAATGAAGGAAATGTTGAATATACTTATCTTAATGATAGATCTTCCTTTGCAGAGTATATTATTTCAGAGAATCAATGGGTGTAATCCACAACCAAGGATGCACTCAATGATTTTACAGAGGAGGTTAATAGTGAGGAATACAATGGTTCATTGAATGAAGGATATGTTGAATATACTTATCTTCATGATAGATCTTCATGTGCAGAGTATATTGTTTCGGAGAATCAATGAGTGCAATCCACAACCAAGGATGCACTCAATGATTTTGATTCTTTCATGGGAAAGAGATAGAATACAAAAGGTGGAGAATGGGTTTTGGGTGTTGATATGCTTAAGAAGGTCCAATGGAAAGCATAAGGTTATAAATTCATTCTGGGATATTTTATAAAGAGAAGAACCAAACATTGAATTCTGAACAAGTCTTTATAACAAAATCAACTAACAAATAATTGGATTGTTATTCCTTTCAACCAACAAATTGCTCAGTACCAAATCTCAAAGTCCAAGAAATTCATGACAAAACACCCTTATTTATGCATCACACATGCTTTGATGATAATATGTTTGATTCTCTAAGGTGAATTCAACTTTGGAATATAAGAAACGAGCTACAATCTCTCTATCTGACATAGTGGCATTGATTGAAGAGACAAGTTCACATTCATTACTGCGTACACAACTGAATGTTGGATATGATATGTTGATCAGGTGTTCTTGCATAGATATGCATACAAGTAGTTAAGGTAAGGAGGCATCATGTTGGTTCTCAATTGTATCCATTTCTATTTTGTTAAAATATAAGTTTCTTGAAACAAGGAGGTTTCTAAAAATCGGTACAGTTCAAGAAACCACCAGTTTGAAAAATAATTGAACAAGAAATTGGATATAGTAAAAATATGTAGATAGGTAGAAAACTAAATAAATAAATATAAATAAATAGAAAGGTATTAGACAACACATTATAGACTAACATTCACCAAAACATGAAGAATAAGAGGATCCAAAAATAGGCTTTGAATGCAAAGTTTAGGGTTTTGGATATTTTTAGGATTTTAATTTTTTATTTTTTGGGGATACTTCTCTGCAAACATGCCAAACATATCCAATATGTATTCTCACCATGCTTGGGCCATTTCCAGATCTAGATACATATCAATGCCATATGAGGGTAGTACCTATATCCAAAACACGATATGACATACGCCGGGCCCTACACAGGTGCATCTAAAATATTGCACAAGGTTAGAAGCATTTTCTCTGAGTTTTATTAACTCCCAATTATGGTGGCTCCAATTTTAAAGTTCCTTTCCCATTTTAATTTGAGTCCAATGATTTATCCTGGTATGTTATCTTAACATAGTTAACATATTAGGAAATTTCAAATATTCTATGTTATTTTATGATGCCATTGTTTATGAATGGACCAACAAATTGGGGTATTACAATTCATCCCATACACAGCCTCAAAAGAGGGCATCTTAACGGTGGAATGATAACCTTAACAGTAGGCTAATTCAGTTATGTGCAAATACTCTTCCTAGGTTTCAGGTTTTTCGGTACTATACATTCATAGAATATCTTCTAATACCCTATTTAATATTTATATTCAGCCATCTGTCTTGGGATGATAAGCAGTACTTAAGTTCAAATTAGTCCCTATTTCTTGAAATAAGGATTTACAAAATGAGGAAGTAAATCATGGGTTCCTATATGAAATTATGATTTTCAAAACACCATTGAGACAAAAAAATATATTTAACAGATAGGTGGGCATTCTTGGAAGTAGTGGTTCAAGGACTCAAATTTAGATAAGAAAGGAACTTTAACATTTGGCATCAGAGCTAGGTTTTGATCCTGCGACCTGTGGGTTATAGGCCCACCAAGCTTTTGTTGTGTCACTTTGATGTGCTATTTATACATAGTTCATATTTATTGATATATTTTTAGTATGCCAAGTGTTAAGGCACATAACACCAATACTTTAATATTAGGCCCTTCATCTGCTTGTGCAAGATAACACCAAAGGGAGTAGTAGTATTCAACAAACAAAAAATTGAAATTATGTACACTCAATTTCTTAATTAGATAAATGCCATATGTAAATCTCCACATGTAAATGGAAACCCAAAGGTGGTAAGAAAATAGTTATGGATTTGTAAAAGTAGCTCCCACTTAAAACTCCTATTTTTCCATAGATAAAATTCTCACATGCAATTAATACCATGTCCATTTTCTACTTCTTCCACTTTGGTATTTAAATTCATCATGTCTTTGTTTCTGCACACATTTGTGCCACCTTCAAGCCATTGTTATGCAGACTCCTATCATTTAGTTTTGATGTAGTTCAGTCCCATGAAATTCAATCACACAGCTACAAACAACCCTCTGTTTCAAAGAGGAACCAAATAGTTTCTTTTGTGCAGTAGAATCTACATTAGCTTCTCTACAAGGTGGATATTTAAGTTGTTATTTAATGCTGCATTTTCTAGCTTACTAAACACTAAGAAACCGAAGGATAGTAAATTTTAGTCATTTTGTTTGCACCAAAATGTTGATCTTCATACATGGTCAGATGGCAGGAATATTATTGTAGAATCCTTTCCCTAATCAATGACACGACGAGTTGTTCCGCAAATCGTACAACTGTGAAAGAAAACACCATTTTCTTATGTACACCTGGCACAGTTCCACACTAACCCTGCCACATGAGGGCGCACTTGAACCTCAGGTGACCCAATGAACTCAAACTTGGGGGTCTCACACATGGCACATAAGAAGAAGGAAGAATGGTGACTTCAAATTTTTGTATAGTTGAGGCCCATGTGAATAAATAAAACCTGCTAGGGTACCACACATAAAACCAGAGAAAGGAAGTAATGGACATAAGAAATATACAAAACCAATCTCCAATAAATGTATTGTTGAAACGATCACTCTATATAGGTTCTGGCAAGGCGTAGGTATAACGAATGTATACATTTCATAGTTGTTAGTCAAAATGAATCTCAAAGAAAATTGTAATCCAGATAAGCCAACTTGACAAAGAGAAAAACATATGTCTTCCCAAATGGAAGAAGTATATAGTAATCAAAATTAGAGGCAAAAACTACCAATGTCTTTAACTCACTAGATAAATAATGAGAATCTATATAAGAAGCAATGATTGGAGAGACTATTCACAGTGTCTTCACTGATATTGCATCTCGTTTCAGACATTTTACATATTTATGTATAAGAATTCATCCATTGGCTTCATCACCCTCTACCCTATTGATTTGATTTGGCATAAATATTGTTTTTTCCTCGATTTTGCACATCTCTCTCCCTCGCCCTTCCATTGTTGGATCAACAGAAACAAAAGGTCAAGGAAAACCAGTGAGTATTAGGTCTAAGGCCAACCAACGAATATTGAGTCTAAGGCCAACCAATGAGACCATTTACATATACATGGGAAAAATAGTTCTCGTTGAAAGCTATGGACGAAATCAGTGCCATAAACCATTGATTCGAGGAGATGTGGGTGAATTGATGCAGGAGCATCGTTAGCAAGCACACGGAGCAAGACAACTTAGTGATTGGGAATTATTTTGGAATCTCAAACGCTAGCAGTTACGACGAATCTTGTGGAGCAGGCCTGAATGATCACGAGTGAAGTGGGAGTTTCCACTCCTACTCTTGAATGTAACTGAACCAAGATAGCAATGAGGTTAGGTTTTGGGAGGAGATGAGTAGTCGGGGGGGAACCCTAAGAACCCTCTAAGATAAATAGAGGTTTTGTACGCCCAAATCAGGCTGTTGCGAGTTAGTAGGAAATTTCTGATTTTTTAGTTGTTGTTTTGATTATAACTGTAGCCATTTTTACTTTTGAAGGAAGATAATAGAGGAAAATTGATCCAAATGCATGGTGTGGATACTATTTGTAATTTCTGGTTATTGTCTCTTTCATGAATGAATGAATCTCATTACGAGTTTATGAAATTGTGAAATTTTTGTATACGTTTCTATTGTTTTCTCTTCTGCTGAATTGGTGCAAGGTGTGCACACAGAGCTCAAGGAGTGTGTTGATGGAATTTCTCCCGATTCCGAAGCTCAGAAGAGATAGCATGAAACTTTCCCTTTGCAAAGAGTGCAAAGTGATTGCTGCAAGGCCTGCACAGTTTCCCGCAAGAATCCAACCCTTGCATAAGAATCTGTTGCAAGGAGTGCACAGACCCGAGATTCGGTTAAGTGTCAAAGTGACTATGTAAGAAGTCGAAGAACTAGAGTAGAGGGATGCCAGGAGGGCAAGAATAATTTATTTTCAGGAAATCCTTTGCTCTGAGTTTGAGAAAACCCCACAAAAATGCAAGGAGTGCATGGGAGATCGAAATCTTTGAGGAGATCAAGCTCAGAAGGGATAACACTTTCCAAAAGTGCAGACGAAGTCTAAGAGACAGACTCATAGGAGGAACAAAGGTCAATACCTTTGGATACTTAGAAAATCTTCTAGATCGGAGGAAGTCGGAAGCTCAGAAGGGAGAGAGACAGTGATTGTTGGATCAACGATTTAGAGGATCAACATCCATCCGATCAAATCAAGGTGCGTGAGCCTTAGTGCTTTGCACACGCAGGAGAGGAACCTACTCAATTTTTGAAGTCACGAAGGGGAAATATGGATCGTTGGATCGCGGGAGATTGTGGACCATCGATATGACGCAAGAAGAGTTCGAGGATTTGAACTTCGGAAGACTTGCAAGGAGGCCAGGTGAAAACCTCCTAGAGATGAAGTCGCGAAGTGCGAACTTGCAATTTGATCATATCCGTCAGATCACGAAAGGTTGTGGACCATCGATCTGACGCAAGTGGAGTTCAAGGGTTCGGAGTTTGGGAGAACGGGGGTAGCTAACTTCTGGAGATGCGAAGCGCAAAGTCCCGAAGTGCTTGGTAGTTGGGCCCCAGGTCATAGCCCAACGTCACAGTTGAAGGGGCTTAGCGAGAGGAGATAGCACCTAGAGGATTCATCGATTCAGAAATCGAGAATCAAAAGTATTGGGTTTGGCCCATAGCCAAATACCCAAAGTCGTGAGTCACGAAGTGCCTTTTGGTTAGGCCTGTGGTCACAGCCAGTGGTCACGTGGAGGAGGCTTGTGCCTGGTGCTTATTTGCACAAGCAGAATCACATAATATGATCTGTGGACCTGTTATGAGGATTCCAGTAGGGGATCGAAGAGCTAATCCAGCTTGGGGAAATTAAAGATCTAGTGACCGGGAGGTCAACAGTAGACCCTGCTGAGGTAGGGTTACTACATCAAGTGGTATCATAGCCATAATTTTTTTCTTGCAGACACCAGGAAAAGGAGAGGAGACAAAATAACTTGAAGTTGTACTCTATGTGTGAGAGACAATCAACACAATTCCACCAAGGAGATGAGTGGAGCCGCCTTTAACCAATCGGGCTGTAGAAAGGGAGATGCGAGAAATTTGTGCAAGATTAGAGGCGATGGAAGAAGCGCAGAGGAGGGCACCTGATGCTGGAGACATCAGCGATGCAGAGAGTGAAGAAGTATAAGTCGAAGAAGATGCAGGAGAAAATGTTGTTGAAGAACGCTTGTTGAGACCAGTTATCATATTGGGAGCTAGAGCCAAGATAGAGGTCCCAATGTATGAAGGTAATTTGGATGTTGAAGAGCTGCTAGATTGGATATGATCCATGGACAAATATTTTGACTATGAAGACGTCGATGAGGAGAAAAATGTGAGACATGTTGTCACCAGGCTCAAGGGACATGCAACACTGTGGTGGGATGAACTGCGGGTTGAGAGGAGAAGCAAAGGAAAACAGAAGATAAAGAATTGGGACAGAATGGTAGCCAAGTTGAAGGCTAAATTCATTCCCAAATATTATCACATCAATCTATTCAGGAAACTACAAAACCTGAAACAGAAGGGTATGACAATTAAAGAGTACACAGAGGAATTCTACAAACTGAACATCAAAACTGGACAAAGAGAGAAAAATGAATAAAAATTTTCCAGGTATATAAATGGCCTGAGGTATGAAATCCAGGATGAGATCAGCATGAAGTCAGTAAGGACAATGGAGGATGCTTATCAGTTTGCACTAAAGGCAGAGGAGAAGTTGGCCAGAAAGCAAAGACAGTGAGGCAGAGGTAGGAACCCAGCCCCAGACAAAGGCAGGGGAGTCGCCCATGACAAGGAACATAAATTTAAAGACGAAACTGAGAAACCATACAGTCACTCGGAAAGGGGAGGAAGTTCCCGAGGAAGACAGGGTGGTGGAAGAAGTTCTTCTAGAGGAAGAGGAAGAAGCAGAGGAGGAGAGGTAAGGTGATATGCCTGTGGAAAGACAGGGCACATGTCTTGGGAATGTCCCCAGAGGAAGAAGAAATAAGAAGGAGGTGAAGCTCACATTTCAAAAGCACAGAGAAGGAATGTTGAAGTAGAAGAAGCAGAGGATGGAACATCCCTGATGTTAAGAAAAGTTCTCTTAAAACCAGAGGCAGAAGTTGAGAAGCCAGTGCAGAGGAACAGTCTATTCAAGACAACTTGCAAGGCTAAATATAGAGTATGCAAGGTGATAATTGACAGTGGGAGCACTTATAACTTAGTATCCACAAATATGGTGGAGAAATTGGAGTTGGAGACAACTGCACACCTGAAGACATACAAGGTCTCATGGTTGCAGAAAGGACACCAGGTAATGGTCGCTAAACAATGCTTGGTTGAATTTAAGATAGGAGGATATATAGATGAAATCCTATGTGATGTAATTCCCATGGATGTATGTCATATTTTGTTGGTAAGACCATGGCAGTTTGACAAGAATGTCATTCATTGTGGGAGGAAGAATACATACACCTTGGAGAAGAATGGTAGGACACACATGTTGATGCCAATAGAGGAGAAGAAAGTGAAAGAGGAAGCTAACACAAACATACTTCTCATGAAAAGGAAGGAAGTCCTGAAAGAAGTCAAGAAAGAACAGGAGATGCAGTTTGTTGTGGTGAGGAAACCCTGAGTTATCCCTACAAGTACTTCGATGGATGATTTTCCTGAAGAAGTTTAGGAATTGTTGGATAATTTTGCTGACATAGTGGTGGATGAGTTTCCTAACTCATTTCCACCCATCAGAATTATCAGCCATCATATTGATTTCATACCAGGAGAAATTCTGCCAAACAAAGACGCATACAGACTGACACCTCGAGAGAATGAGGAGGTAAAGAACCAGGTCTAGGAATTGTTAGACAAGGGTTTAGTCAGGGAGAGCTTGATTCCATGCGCATTACCAACTATTTTGAGTCCAAAGAAGGATGGAGAATGTGTACAGAATCGAGAGCTATTAACAAGATCACCATCATGTATAGATTTCCTTTGCCAATAATGGATGATTTAATGGACTGTTTAAGTGGAGCAAATTTATTTTCTAAGATAGATTTGAAAACTAGATATCACCAAATAAGAATGAGAGAGGGTGATGAATGGAATACATCCTTTAATACAAATGAAGGTTTGTATGAATGGCTTGTTATGCCATTTGGCTTAACAAATGCCCCGATAACTTTTATGAGATTGATGAATGAAATACTGAAAGACTTCATTGGAAAGTTTGTGGTTGTATATCTGGATGATATATTGATCTTTAGCAAGACTAAAGAGGAGAATTTGAGACACCTGACACTAGTGATGAGGAGACTATAGCAGGAGAAGTTGTTGATAAACCTGAAGAAGTCATCTTTTATGAATACAGAGCTCATTTACTTGGGTTTTGTGATCTCTTCAAATGAACTGAAGATGGATCCAAAAAAGGTGAGAGAAATCAAAGAATGGACATCACCAAGAAGCAAGTTCGACGTAAGAATCATGTTCGAGGTAAGAAGCTTCCATAGATTAGCAAGTTTCTATAGGAAGTTCATCAGATATTTCAGTGGAATTTGTGCACCAATGATGGACACATTGAAGAAGAAGCACAAGTATTTTAAATGGTCAGAGGAGGTCGAGAGGAGCTTCAATATACTGAAGGAGAAAATAACAAAACGACCAATTTGGTCTTACCAAATTTTGGAAAGACATTTCAGGTGAGATGTGATGCAAGTGGAGTTGCAATCGGCGCAGTTTTGAGCCAGGATAATAGACCTGTTGCCTATTTCAGTGAGAATTTGAATGAGACTAAGAGGAAATACTCCACATATGATAAGGATTTTTATGCCATAATTCAATCTTTGAAGAAATGGAGACATTACCTTGTCCCACAAGAATTTTTCTTATGCAGTGATAACCAAGGCTTACAATTCATAACCAGACAGGAAAAGTTGAATCAAAGGCATGCAAAGTGGATTGATTTTATACAGAATTTTACTTTTTTCATAAAACATATTATTGGGAATGATAATAAAGTTGTTGATGCATTGAGCAGGAGATGTTTGATTCTGCAGGATTTTCAGGTGAAGACCTTAGGGTTTGAACACCTTAAGGAAATGTACAGTGATGACCCAGATTTCAAGGAGGCATACGAAGCATGCACGAATCTTGTGTTGAGAGATAGGAGCCAGTGGGAAAAGTACATGATTCAAGAGGGATTGTTGTTTAAGAGCGATCAGTTGTGCATACCAAAATGCTCAATGAGGGACAACCTTTTGAAGGAAAAGCATAGTGGAGGATTGGTTGGACATTTCGGTCATGATAAAACATTTGCACAGTTGAGCAGTTCATACTATTGGCCAAGTATGAGAACAAAAGTGATAAAATTTGTGAACAAGTGTAGAATCTACCAACATGAAAAAGGTAAAAGACAAAACATTGGATTGTATCAACCATTTCCAATACCATAGAGGCCTTGGTATGCAATAAGCATGGATTTTGTGTTGGGACTACCAAGAATGCAAAGAGGATTTGATTCCATATTTGTGGTGGTGGATAGATTTTCAAAGATGGCACACTTTATCCCATTCCAGAAGACTAGTGATGCAACACATGTTGCAAATATGTTTTTCAAGGAAGTTGTGAGACTTCACGGCCTACCTGGAAGCATTGCCTCGGACAAAGACACCAAATTTGTTAGTCATTTTTGGAAAACATTGTGGAAGAAGTTTGGGACAGATCTTTTCTTCAGCTCATCTTATCACCCTCAAACAGATGGACAAATTGAAGTGGTAAGCAAAAGTTTGTTAAACTTATTGAGGAGTCTGGTCACTGAACATTATAATCAGTGGGATCAGATTTTGCCACAAAAAGAATTTGCATACAACGACTCGCCCAACAGGAGCACTGGAAAGAGCCAATTCCAAATATTGTATGGAATGCAACCCAGGGGAGTATGTGAGTTGAGATACTTGGGACAGTGTGAGATCAAAAGCATTGGAGAAGAAGATTTTGCTGCAGAAATGCAGAATATCCATAACTAGATAAGAGGACAGTTGCAGAGCTCTAGCCAATAGTACAAGCACCGAGTTGATCAACATCGCAGAGAACTTCAATTTGAAGTAGAATATCAGGTTCTGGCACATCTCAGGAAAGAAAGGTTCCCTAGGGGGACATATAACAAGCTAAAGATGAAGAAGATAGGACCATGTAAGATCTTGAGTAAGTTTGATGCAAATGCCTATGAGATTGAGCTACCAGATGATGTGGGCATATCACCCATATTCAACGTTTCAAACCTGTATCCTTATAAGAAAGATGACATAGAGGAATCAAAAAATCAAGCGAAGGTTCAATGGGAGAAACAGATGCCTATAGAAGAAAAACAACAGATGGAGAAGATCGTTGATTAGAGGATTGACAAGAAGACCAGGAGGAAGACCTATTTTGAATATATGGTCAAGTGGAACGGACACCTTATAGAAGATGCCAGTTGGGAAAAGGAAGTTGATATCCAGAAGCATGGAAAGTCGGTACATGATCTCACAGACACGAGTCCATGAATTTTTGTCCACGAGAGTATGATGCAGGAGCATCGTTAGCAAGCACGTGGAGCATGACAACTTAGTGATTGGGAATCATTTCAAAATCTCAAACGCTGACAGTTACGACGAATCTTCCGAAGCACGCTTGAATGATCACGAGTGAAGTGGGAGTTTCCACTCCTACTCTTGAACGTAATTGAACCAAGATAGCAGTGAAGTTAGGTTTTGGGAGGAGACGAGTAGTCGAGGGAGGGACCCTAAGAACCCTCTGAGATAAATATAGGTTTTGTACGCCCAAATGAGGCTGCTGCGAGTTAGTAGGAAATTTCTGATTTTTTAGTTGTTGTTTTGATTATAAATGTATCCATTTTTACTTTTGAAGGAAGATAATAGAGGAAAAATGATCCAAATGCATGGTGTGGATATTGTTTGTAATTTCCTGTTATTATCACTTTCATGAATGAATGAATCTCGTTACGAGTTTATGAAATTGTGAAATGTTTGTATAAGTTTCTATTGGTTTCTCTTCTGCTGAATTGGTGCAAGGTGTGCAGACAAAGAACAAGGAGTGCATTGACGGAATCTGTTTCGATTCCAAATCTCAGAAGAGATAGCACGAAACTTTCCATTTGCAAAGAGTGCAAAGTGACTGCTGCAAGGCGTGCACAGTTGTCCGCAACAATTCAACCCTTGTGTAAGAATCTGTTGCAAAGAGTGCATAGACCCGAGATTCAGCTAAGTGTCGAAGTGACTATGTAAGAAGTCGAAGAACCATAGTAGAGGAACACCAAGAGGGTAAGAAGAATTTATTTTCAAGAAATCCTTTGATCTGAGTTTGACGAAACCCCCCGAAAACACAAGGAGTGCATGGGATATCGAAATCTTCGAGGATATCAAGTTCAGAAGGGAGACCACTTTCCAAAAGTGCAGATGAAGTCCAAGAGATGGACTTGTAGGAGGAACAAAGGTCGATACCTTTGGATACTTAGAAGATATTTTAGGTCGAAGGAATTCGGAAGCTCGGGAGGGAGAGCGACAATGACCGTTGGATAACCGATTCAAAGGATCAACATCCATCCGATAAAATCAAGGTGCATGAGCCTTAGCTCTTTGCACACGCAGGAGAAGAACCTACTCAAGTTCTAAAGTCGCGAAGGGGAAATCTGGATCGTTGGATCGTGGGAGATTGTGGACCGTTGATCTGACGTAAGCAGAGTTCAAGGATTCAAACTTCGGAAAACTTGCAAGTAGGCTAGGTGAAAACCTCTGAGAGACAAAGTCGCGAAGTGTGAACTCATGATTTGATCGTAGTCGTCAGATCACGGAAGGCCATGGACCGTCGAACTAACGCAAGCGGAGTTCAAGGGTTCTGAGTTTGGGAGAACGGGGGTAGCTAACTTCTTCATACACGAAGCGCGAAGTCCTGAAGCACTTGGTAGTTGGGCCCCAAGTCATAGCCCAACATCACAGTCGAAAGGGCTTAGAGAGAGGATCTAGCGCCTAGAGGATTCACTGATTCAGAAATTGGGAATCAGGAGTATCGGGTTTGGCCCATAGCTGAATACCCGAAGTCACGAGTCATGAAGTGCCTTTTGGTTTGGCCTGTGGTCACAACCAGTGTTCATGTGGATAATTCTTGTGCCTGGTTCTTGTTCGCATGGGTGGAGTCACATAATAGGACCTATGGACCTATTATGAGGATTCCAGTAGGGGATCAAAGAGCTAATCCAGCTCGGGGAATTTGAAGATCCAGTGATCGAGAGGTCAGGAGACCCTGCTGAGGTAGGGGCACTACATCACAAATTATTTTCCCTAAAGCCTTGATTCAAGGATATGGAGGGCGATTCACTCAACAGAAACACTGGATTCTAAAAAATCGAGGCGAACTGTAAATTTTGTAATGAAATTCGGAGGGAGAACCTTCTTTGCACCAGATTTTCTATTTTTTTTAATGGGACTAATGATTTACCATATATATTGTTTAATTTAATATCTAGGCTAAAATTTTTAATTTTCTTAAAAACTATCCCAATAAAAATTTGCCCTCTAAAAAATTTAAACCCTAAAATTTCGTCCATTAGCGAAATTTCACCCCTAAAATCATCTATGCTAACGCTTATAGGTCAACTCTAAACCTCTAAAGCAAACAAAAGAAAATGAAGAAACAACAGTGGTTCTTTACTAAGACCAAGTTAAAACTGAATCTCTAACCCAAGCAAAGACCACTAACAGAGACCCTAAAAAGTTCAAGAAGGCCTGAGAAGCACAAAGCTTCTTGTCAGGAGAGAAAAAATATTTAAAAAAAAAAAAACAAAAAAACTTCCAAAGCACAGAGACGCGGTCTTTCTACAAGAAGCTTGTGTATGTATGCGGGTTGTATATTTTGCAGACTTCATATGTGCGTAGGCTAAATAGAGGGTAGGGCGTGTACACCTCTAAAAAATTTCAAAAAGAAAAAAAAAAGGGCTTGGATAACTGACTGGGCAGGGAAGGCTGGTAGGCACCTTGAAGGTGACCAAAGATCCTAAACTGACTCAGTAAACCTGGAAAACTCAAAAATAAACTTAAACAAAATGAGTCAAACCAAAATCTTCCACAAATACCCTATAGAGACTCCCCAGTGGAGTCGTCAATTCTTCTACGAGGAAAATCCCCCTATATTGGGTCTAAGTATAGGCAGAGCATTGACTTCCTTTAAAAGATTGTTCTACCCTTGAAATACCCCAAAAATATCTAAATTGAATGAAAAGACAGAGGAAAGAAGGTCAATGGGTGCACCTTTGGTCTTTACGTCCAGTGTAGACCTCTTTCGCTCCTTGCAGCCTCCTCGATTGTGGGTCTCCTCCCAAAGTTGACCTGCAAAAGCTTAGGAAAACAATGCTACAACATATGCAATCTCTACTTATCACTTTCAATGTTCAGATATATACATAAATGCATAAATCAATAAAATCATAAATACATAATGTTTTGGGACAAGAATGAACTCTTTTATTAAGTTTCAAGACAAAAATGATTACAACCTTTGTCGGCAATCGCTCCACGAACCAAGTCTGGGTTCCTCTATCATGGCTCCAAGTGCATCTATCCCACACTAACTTCTCACAACCAGCTTATCTCTTGGGAAAGGGAAAATGGTTGTATAAGGAGAAAGGGCTAGAGGGGAAGGTTGAGGCCAAAACTCATAAAGGGAGGCAAAACTTGGGCTAAGAAGGGGAAGGGATTTTGGCAAAGCTTTCTTATTCTCTTTCTTGTCTCCTCAAATGAGATCTCGAGACCTCTTTTTATATAAGAAAAATATGGTTATTCGGTTTGGGGACGGGTAAAAGGGGTAAAATGGTTAGGAAACCTTCGATAGCCTGTAAACTCCGTCGAACTCCTTGCAATTTTATATTTTTTGCAATTTTTGGAGTAAACACGGGCTAACTAGTATGCAACTCACGTATGTACACGGACTAACTAGTATGCAACACGCGTGTGTATGCAGGATATCATTTCAGCAGGGTGTGTACATGTTCCAAAATAAAAAAAATTAAGAAGAAGCCTTAGTAGTATTTTGGCAAATTATGTAAGTGGAAAGGTCAATGTCTTGTATGCATAGGTAAGGCATTTTTGGACTATAACAGGAGTAACTTTGGCATACAATATCTATTTTGTGCACATGGTAGCTCGTTGGAAAGGTATCGTTGAGGAGATTCATTTTGGATTCTCAATTAGAGCCTCCAGGCATCATTTAGATGCTTGATCCCGAAAAACTGCTAAAAATAGTAAATTGCCAGAAGATTGTTTTGACCTAGTTGGAATAGGTGGGTGGCCACCGATATCCACTTTGATCAATCCTCCCTCCTTGGGAAGAAATGGTCTCTATTGTGTTGAGTGCCCGAGGAAGAGAGAAAATAATTTGTTGAATCTGCATCTTGATGAGTTGATTTCCTTGCTAGAGAAGTTGCGTTGCTTAGCTTGTTGAAGGTTGTCACGAACATGTGGCTAGAAGGGTTGGACCTTTTTAACTAGTATGGCTACATGAGATGACTGTGTGGAGAAGGAATACTTGCGCTTTTATTCAATCTTGTAGACCTTCTTTTTCTGGAAAAAAAGATGCTTGGATTGAGGATGCAGTGATTAAGGTGTTCTTCTATTCACCTTTTGAACAGACAGTGAAGAAGTTGAATTTTGTAGTATGTGATACTACCTTGTGGAACTATTTGTAAATGTGGTGAACCTGCATAGAAAAGATCTAGCTAGCAAATGACATACACAGTTTACAGAGAAAATATGAAAAAAGAGAAAATGAAGAGAAATAATGGAATAATTCTCATTAACCAAATGAATGAATGATAATTTAAACATGATATACTCTGTATAACTCAACTAATGTGCATTGGAGGAGAATCCAATGTGCCATAGTGGTGGTATAGAGCGATCTGCACACACACCAGCAGTTACGGGAGTAAACTGCCACCTAGTCTAGTCTCTCAGGCAGTTATGGGAGTGAACTACCACCTAGTCTGAGTTAACTAGTCTCTCAGTCTTTAGCTAACTAACTGAAATATAGTAAAGTGAGGAGGAGATCAGAGAATCATGAGTAATGCACCAGTGTGGTGATAATCGCAAAGACAATGCGCATTAGCTGGTGATGATCCTAATGCTACACGGTGATGATTCCAATGTGGCATCTAGACTCCACTCAACTGATCAAACTGAAGTGTGAACTGAAGAGAATATTCCCCTAGAGGAATATTTTCATTAACTATAGGAAACTGAAAAATGACTAATAATCATAGGAAAAACCTTAGGAAAAAGAAATCATAGGTGTGTATGAAGTATCTCCAACACCCCCTGAACATCACTATGGTGAAAATAAAGAATGGGTCTCAGCAATGAGGCAATGTTAGGTACCCAAATACAAAATATACACTGAAATAATTGAGGAAAAAGGGAAAACCTCATGGGAAACCCCCCCCTCAAAGTACAATGTATGTAAGAAGAAGAACTGACAGTTGTTAGGAAACTGTGTCCTTCACTCCAGGATGATTGTGCAGAGAATGGAACTTCTGCTCAGTGAAGGTCTTGGTGAAGATGTCTGCATTATGTTCTGCTAAAGGAAAAAATTACAGGTCGATGATCCCCTCATGTAATATGTCTCGGTTGTAGTGGATGTGGATGGATGATCCACTACTTCTGAATTGGATCTCTGTAGAACTTCAGAGTGCTCTGGTTTTCACACCAGATGACGATCGGCATATGAAACTAAATACACAACTCAGTGAGAAAATGTTGTAGCCACATAGCCTGAATGGTTATGTTAACTACCCTTCTGTAATCTGCCTCGACTGAAGATAGAGAAATATCAACCTGCTTCTTTCTCGACCAACAGATAGTCCTAGAAACAAGACTGGGTGAGTAACCAGATGTGGACTTGCGATCAATGTTATTTCCATCCTAGTCAGAATCAGTGAACCCGATGAGGTCCAATGTAGAGTCTATTGCATAGTGAATCCAAAAGGTTATGGTGCCATGCACATATCGATGGATACACTTTGCGTCCTTCCAATGTAGCTCATGCGTCTCTTGAATGAACCTGGAGACTGCTCCAACTACATAGGAGAGGTCTGGTATGGAGTGTGTGAGATACAAAAATATCCCCACTAGTTGTATGTATAGTATGTTTTCAACCAGTGGAGTGTCCCCACCATCCTTAAGTCAGACTCCTGATAGGAAAGGATTCGAGGCAGACTTGTAATCCATCATGTGAAATCTCTCAAGGATATCTCGTGCATACTTGGACTGAGACTGTTTTATGCATGATGCATCATGACTGATCTCTAGTCTAATGAATAAATGTAGCGGACCCATGCCCGTCATCACGATCCTATCATGTAGAATCCTCCTTACTGCAACAATCATTGAACTTGAGCAACCGGTGATCAACAAATCATCAACATACAGAACTAGGAATATAAGTAAATTGGTCATCCAGAGCATGTAAACATTTGGGTCTGACATACAATGTACAAAGTTTTGTGACAACGGGTAGAAGTCCATATTGGCATATCATGCTCCCGGGGCCTGCTTTAGTCCATAAAGAGACTTCTTTAGTCGACAGACCAAAGATGAATCATGCACAAATTCCTGGGGTTGCTCCATATATATCTCCTCAGAGAGATCATTGTGAAGAAATGCATTCTTCATGTCCATCTGATGGAATTCCCATCCCTTGGTTGCCACAATGGAAAGTGCCAAATGTATGGAATCCATCTTTGCTATTGGAGCGAAGGTCTCATCATAGTCAATATTGTGCACCTGTTGAAAGCCTTTGGCAACTAGCCTAGCTTTGTATCTACTAACATGTCCATCTGTTGCACTCTTGGTCCTGTAGAACCATCTGCACCTAACAAGTTTTCTTCCTGAAGGAAGGGGAACCAGATCCCAAGTATGGATCTCTAGGAGGGAGTTGTACTCCTCCTGAATGGCAGATTCCCAAAATGGATTCCCAACAACCTCGCATAGGACTGTGGATATAAATACTGAACCAAGAAAATATGGTTGGGTAGCATCGGTTTAGTGGCAGTGAGTGCAAGAGGAGGATCCTCGACATCATATCGAGTCCTCCTAGTATTAACTGGATCCCCAACAAGATCTCTTGCATCCTGAAGAGTAGTCTTGTTCCACTTGGGCCTCTGCTTTGGCTCTGCATATGCATCTACATGCACTGACTCTGCATATGAATGTACTGACTCGGTATTTGAATCATCTGAATCCTATGAATCGGAACTCTCATTTGAAGAAGAGTCAACATGTGCATTCTCATCATCTCTCGTAGGTGGATTAACAGAAGTGTCTGCATGCGGCTGTTGAGGTACGTGCGAGATACTTTCCTCAAATTGGACACTCCACTCAATGATGAGTTGGTCTAAGGAAATATCAATGAGTCTATATCCCTTCACATTGTCAGGGTATCCAACAAAGATACACCTTGTGCTCTGTGGATCAAGTGCCTTCCTCTTCATAGAGGGAATCCTGGCCCATGCACGAGAACCGAATATACGAAAGTGGGTTGCTTTTGGTTTAAGGCCACTCCAAGCCTCGTAGGGGGTCTTATCCTTAACAAATGTATGGGGAGATATGTTTTGGATGTAGGTTTCACAATTAAGTGCTTCAACCCATAATCCTTGTGGAAGTGACTTTGCATGTAGCATGCAAGATGCCATCTCTTTTAGAGATCTATTTTTCCGCTCAGCAACTCCATTTTGCTGCGGAGTATAGGGAACCATGTGATGCAACTGAATCCCGGCCTCAAGACAAATTTTGTGTTTCTCATGGTTGACATACTCCCCCTCATTATCTATTCAGAGGGCTTTGATATTCTTTCTTGATTGTGTTTCAACAAGGGCTTTGAAATATTTGAGGTGTTGAAAGACCTCCGATTTTTTTCCTGAGAAAGAAAGTCCATGTGAAGCGTGAGAAATCATAAACAAAATTGAGCATGTACCTTGCTTTACTGATTGATGGATGGGGAAAATGGACCATTATATCACTATGGATCAGATGTAAAGGAAATGAGGCCTTCTGAGTCTTTCCTTTGTTGAATTTATCTTGAGGGTGTTTTCCAAGAACACATCCCTCACAAATTCCTTTGGAGAAATGGATGTCATGTAGACCATCAACCATTCCCTTCTTGCTAATTTGTTTCACATATCTAAAATTTAAATGCTCGAAGCTTCCGTGCCATATTCTACTGCTTTCATCAGCATGGGTAAGCAATAATGCATAATCTAGTTCAATAAATTGAGAAAATGTGTAGAGTCTGGATTGATGATTTACCTCACTGGTAGAAACTTTGGAATTGGTTTGCATGTCATAGATATCCAGAGAATGCGTTTTGAATACAAATCTCTTTAAGGTGCAAGAGTTTGTCATCTGATACACGGAAAGAACATTGACTAAAATTTTGGGAACGTGTAGCACATTATCGAAGATTTTATTTGTGAGTTCAATTCCTCCTTTGCCAGTGACCTTGACTGAAGAGTTGTTCCCCATCAAAATAGGAGGACCTTTGCATGCATCCAATGAAGAGTATACTTATTTTTTGGTTTCCATGTGGTGTGATGCTCCTGAATCTACAATCCAAGCATTGGGAGAGGAGTTGATGGCAATCAAAGCATGGCTAGAATTGTCTTTCTTGGGATTTTGATATTCTAGCTTCTTCTTCTTGCAACCCTTGGGGATGAAATATCCAAGGTTGTTTTGTTGAAGTATTTGGGCCATTTGATCTATCTATTTTTGCATACATACAGATTCTGGATGGAATTCTTTATCACAGTGAGTGCATTTCTCCCCTTTTCTTCCCTTTCCACCTTTGGATTCGGAGGCATCATTAAAGTGTTTTGAGTACCCTTCCTTGTTTGGATTTTCATGTGATTTACTTTTGTCTTTGTATTTATATTTATGATTTGGATGATTTCTACCATCTCGTACATCAAGTGCATACACATTTGGGCCTTTGATTTTTCCCATGTTGATGAGCTTGTTCTGCTCTTGCGTCAGAGACTCAATAAAAACCTCAAGAGAAGGAATTTACCAGGTGGCTATAGAGGCGAGCCTAACTGAATGAAATGTGGATACAAACACTGAGTATTATGGACCAAGTTTGGAGAGACTGGTGAGAACCATTTGTTTCTCCTCCTTCGATTTATCAATTCTGCAAGCCTTGAGTTGCGACAACAAATCCTTATTTTTGGTAAAGAAATCTTGGAGATAGTTAAAGGTTTTTTGGATCCAATGTGAGAAATTCCACCTCGAGCATGTGTCTCCTCATCTCATTCTATTTTCCAAAAATTCCTTCCGTGGTGGTCCAAGCTTCATTGGGGGTTTTACAGGAGCATATGTGAAAGAGGAGTTCAGGAGAAATGAGACTACAAATAGTTTTGAATGCTTCATCCATTCGATTCAAATACTTGGATTTTTCTACAGCTGATGTGGGTTCGGTATCTATTTCCATGGTTAACAAATATAATCCTCTTCCTTGAATATGCACTATCATATTCTCTTTCCATGCAAAGAAATTGTACGGTGTAAGAATGAATTCTTTTGGAAATTCCATTTTTTTCGCTGTCTTCAATCTTTGGTACCTCCAAAAAAAATATGGTGTGTCTTTTTCCTAGCAATCCGTCACCTCTGATACCATGTAAATGTGTTGAACCTACACATAAAATATATATCTAGCAAATGACATACATAGTTTGCAGAGAAAATATGGGAAAAGAGAAAACAGAGAGAAAGAATGTAAGAATTCTCATTAACCAAATGAGCGAATGATAATTTTCACATGATATATTCTGTATAACTCAAATAATGTGCACTAGAGGAGAATCCAATGTGACATAGTGGTGGTCTAGAGTGATTTGGACACACACCAACAGTTATGGGTGTAAACTTCCACCTAATCCAGTCTCTCAGGCAATTACGAGAGTGAACTACCACCTAGTCTGAGATAATTAGTCTCTTAGTCTTCAATTAACTGACTGAAATAGAGTGAAGTGAGGAGGAGATCAGGGAATCATGAGTAATGTGCTAGTCTAGTGATAATCCCAAGGAAAATGTGCATTAGTTGGTGATGATCCCAATGTTGCATGGTGATGATCCCAATGTGGCATCTAGACTCCACTCAACTGATCAAACTGAAGAGAATATTATCCTAGAGGAATATTCTCAATAACTAGAGGAGACTGAATAATGACTAATAAATATAGGAAAAACCTTAGGAAAAATAAATCCTAGGTGTGTGTGAAGTATCTCCAACACTTTTTAGGTGAGACAGTAGTTAGAAATACCTCTGGTATCCTGTAGAGATGACCCCCCAGAGTAACAATGACACTATGGGGTCGAGACTCATAGATAGCATGGTGCTTCCACATATATGGTTGGCCCAAGAGAACATCATAGACATCCAGCGGGGAAACATCACATAATACATAATCCTTAAAGGGATGGATGATGTATGGCAATCGACACTACTGGTTGACACGAAGATCCCATCACTGGTGAAGCCACCCGATGTTGTATGGTTGCAGGTGTGGTGTTGTCGACAATCTCAATTATTTAACGACCTTTGTTGAGATAAGGTTCTTCTGGCTTCCGAAATAAAAAATATAATGCAACCGGGTCCCCTTCACTCACATATGTGAATGAAAAAGGGCACTCCCCCTCTTTAGGATATGTTGACTTTTCTGGTTGAATTGTTGTGGTCGTGATAGTATTAGTGGGGTCTTTGTCGATGATCTGTCTTTTCCCATTATTTTTTGCATCATATTATGAATCAGGGTTCATCTCCTTCTCTTTTATCTCAGCCACCGATGGTTTTTTTTAGCGGCATTCATCAGTGTTATGCCAGGGGATTTTGTGGAAATTGCACCACTTTTTCTTTCCATTACCCTTCTTTTCATGTGGCTTGGATTAGTTTTTTGAAGGTTGGTTTTTAGGTCCGTATTTACCATTCTTTGGTTGTTGCGGATTTGCATACCCGAAATCTTGCTTGTTTTGGTGCTTAAATTTATGCTCGATTTTAAAAGCATATTGATAAGCAACACTCAGTGATAATATGTCCATAAGATCCATTTCAGTTGAATGTATCTATGTAGATCCCTACATTATTTCATAACCAAATTTCGCTCAGAGTCTTTGATACCCAGCTTGGTGCACAAAGTATGGAAGGTATTGGTGAACTCTGACATTGCTTTGCCCCTCTCTTGACACAGTGTGGTCCATCTCATGTATTTCTCATCATAGTTACCAACAGGTTAATATTGTTCCTTCACCACATCCACAAAAACATACCAAGTGGGATCGGCCCCATATATTCCAAACTCCTTTGTATAACTTTTCTCCTATTAATTTTCCCACCAATGTTTGACATGGGGGAGAGCCTTAAAGAGTGCGAAGGTGATCTTTTCCCTGTCATAGAAATTGTGAATAGAGAAATAACCTTCTAGTAGATTTAACCATTTTTCTAGGGCGTGAGAGCTTGCTCAAGCAACATATTAATAGAATCGTCTACTCTGTTGTTTTTATTTTCCTCCACCACAGAGGGTTTCTTTGGCGTGTGTGAGTGATTGTCATCAAGAGAGACAAGCTTGATACCCAACTTTCTATACTCAAACCTCATCGGGGACATGCACTGAAAAACAATCAAGAGTTTCCTGCTCTGATACTACTGATCTAGATTATTTTCGGCACGAAATGAGAGCGGATATATAATAAATAAATGTACAGAGATATATCAGATATCCAATAATATAGCAGAGATATATCAAATATATAACCATAAATACAAAGATACAATAATGCACAATTTCTATTAATGAGTGAAATGTACAAAATTGTACAAATACAAAGTGAAAGACTCACTAGAATGGTGGCAGTTTATCTCTGAGAAGAGATGTGACAGATACTCTCATTTGCAAGAAGATGATTACAATGAGTCTCTAAAGACATTTTTAACATAAATAAAATCCAAAACCCTAACCCTGGAAGATGAAAAGCCAAAAGTTTTGTGAACCCCGTTTTGGGTAGTTTGGTGTATCAACTTCCAGGGGACATAACTTTGGCATGCCACCTTCGATTGGGGAGAACGATATCTTGTTGGAAAGGTATCATCAAGGAGATTAATTTTAGGGGCTCAATTAAATAATTTGGCCATAATTTAGTAGCTTTATCCCCAAAAAACTCCACTTAGGCCCTTAAAATAGCCCCAAAAGTTTAGGAACAGAAAAAATGTTAAAAATAGTAAATTGCCAGAAGATTGTTTTAAGACAGTTGGAGTAGGTGCGTGGCTATCGATATCCACCTAGATCAATCCTCCCTGCTTAGGAAGAAATGGCATGCATTTCATTGAGTGCCCAGGGGAGAGGGAAAAGCGTTTGCAGAATCTGCATCTTGATGAGATGCTTGCCTTGCTGGAGAAGTTGTGTTTCTTAGCTTGTTGAAGGTTGTCACGAACCTATGGCTAGAAGGGTTGTAACTTTTTAACCATTCTAGCTACATGAGATGACTTTGTGCAGAAGGAATCCTTCCGCTTTTATTCAATCTTGTCAACCTGATTCTACTCGACAGAAGATGCTTTGATTGAGGTTGTAGTGGTTGTGGTGTTCTTTTGTTCACCTTTTGAACAAACTATGAAGAAGTTGAATTTTGTAGTATGAGATACTACCTTGTGGCACTTCTTAGGTGGGATAGTAATTAGAACTACCTCTAGTATCCTATAGAGATGACCCCCCAGAGTAACAATGGCACTACGGGGTCGAGACTCATAGATAGCATGGCTCTTCCACATATATGGTTGGCCCGAGAGAACATCACAGACATCCAGCGGGGAAACATCACATAATACCTCATCCTTGAAGGGTTCGATTTCGTATGACAATCAAAATTGTTGGTTGACACGGAGAACTCATCCATAGCGAAGCCACCCGATGTTTTATGGCTGCGGGTGTGGTGTTGTCGACAATCCCAACTGTTTGACAACCTCTCTTAAGATAAGGTTTTGTTGGCTTCCGCTATCAACAATAAAATGCAGTGGGGTACCCTTTTCCCACATTTGTGAATGAAAAAGGCGATCCCCCTCCTCAAGATCTCCTGGTTCTTCTGGTTGAATTGTTGCAGTTGCAACAATAGCAGTGGGGTCTGTGTTGATGATCTTTCTTTTCCCATTATTTTTTGCATCAGAATCTAAATCAGGGTTCGACTCCTTGTCTTCGATCTCGTCCACCAATGATTTTTTTGAGCGAAATTCATCAGTGTTGTTCCAGGGGATTTTGTGGAAATCGCACCACTTTCCAGTGTCCTTTGTCTTTCTGTTACCCTTCTTTTCATGTGGCTTGGATTGGTATTCTGAAGGTTGGTTGTTAGGGTCGTCTTTACCATTCTTTGGTTGTTGCAAATTTATAGACCCGAACTCTCACTTGTTCTCGTGCTTAAATTTATGCTCAATTTTAAAAGAATATCGATAAAAACACCCAGTGATGAGATGTCTAGAAAATCCATTTCATTTTGGATGTATCTATGTAGATCCCCACGATATTTCAGAACCAAATGTTGCTCAGAGTCTTTGATACCCATATTGGTGCGCAAGGTATGGAAGGTATTGGTGAACTCTGGCACTTCTTTGCCCCTCTCTTGACGCAGTGTGGTCCATCTCATCTATTGTTCGTCATAGTTACCAACAGGGTAATAATGTTCCTTGATCACATCCACACAAAAAATCCCAAGTGGGCTCGACCCCATATATTCCATACTCCTCTATGGAACTTTTATCCCAGTAATTTTCCCACCAATGGATATGGGGGAAATCCTTAAGGAGTGTGAAGGTGATCGTTTCCCTATCGAATAAATTGTGAACAAAGAAATAACCTTCTAGCAGATTTAACCATTTTTCTAGGGCATCCGCTTCTATATGACTTTCAAATATGAGAATATCAAAATTGACTTGTACCTTGAAAAGTGAGGTGCCTCCAAATTGGTCGCTTGATGAAGACGCACCGATTTTTATTGGAAGACATTGAAGGATGTGGGAAAACTTCTCCATCATTTCATCCCCCTATCACGTGAGAGCTTGCTCAAGCAACAAATTAATAGAATCATTTTTCTCTGTCATTTTTCTTTTCTTCTACCATTGAGGGTTTCTTGAATGTGTAAGAGTGATTTTCCTCAAGAGATACAAGCTTGAGACCCAACTTGATATACTCGGACCTCGTTGGGGACATGCACTGAAAAACGATCAAGAGAATCCTGCTCTTATACCACTGATCCGTATTATTTTTGGCACGAAATGAGAGCAGAGATATAATAAATAAATATATAGAGATATATTAGATATCCAATAATATAGTAGAGATATATCAGAGATATAAACATAAACACTGAGATACAGTAATACATAATTTCTATTAATGAGTGAAATGTACAAAACTGTAGAAATACAGAGTGAAAGACTCGCCAGAATGGTGGCAGCCTATCTCTGAGAAGAGATGTGGCGGCTACTCACATTCGCAAGAAGATGATTAAAATGAGGATATAAAGACCTTTTTAACATAATGAAAATAAAAAACCTTAAACCCGGAAGATGAAAATCCAACAGTTTTGTGGACCCTGTTTTGGGTAGTTTGGTGTATCAACTTCCCAGGGGTGTAATTTTGGCATACGATCTTCGTTTGGGGCGCACGATAGCTCATTGGAAAGGTATCGTCGAGGAGATTCATTTTGGGGGATCAATAAGAGCCTTTGGATATAATTTAGGTGTTTGATCTAGAAAAAAAAATATTTGGGCCCTCAAAATGGCCCTAGAAGTTTAGGAACCGAAAAAACTGCTAAAAATAGTAAATTGTCAGAAGATTGTTTTGAACCAATTGAAATAGGTGGGCTGCCACTTATATCCATCTGGATCAATCCTCCATTTTTCGGAAGAAATGGTCTCTATTGCATTGAGTTCTCGAGGTAGAGGGAAAAACATTTACTGAAGCTGCATCTTGATGATCTGTTTGTCTTGCTGGAGAAGTTGCGCTACTTAACTTGTTGAAGGATGTCACGAACCTGTGGCTGGAAGGGTTGGACATTTTTAACCAGTCTGGATGTATGATATGACTATGTGCAGAAGGAATCCTTGTGATTTTCTTCAATCTTGTCGACTTGCTTATGTTGGACAGAAGGTGCTTGGACTGAGGATACAATGGTTGCGGTGTTCCTCTGTTCACCTTTTGAATAAACTATGAAGAAGATGAATTGTATAGTATGAGATACTACCTTGTGGCACTTTTTAGGTGGGACAATAGTTGGAACTACCTTTGGTATCTTGTATAGATGACCCCCAGAGTAACAATGACACTACGAGGTAGAGACTCATAGATATCATGGCGCTTCCACATATATGGCTATCCCAAGAGAAAATCACAGACATCCAGCGGGGAAACATCACATAATACCTGATCCTTGAAGGGATGGATGTCGTATGACAATTGGGACTCTCGTACCAGTCAAAGCCACCCGATGTTGTATGGTTGCAGGTGTGGTTTTGTCGACAATCCCAACTGTTTGACGACCTCTATTGAGATAAGGGTTTTATGGCTTCCGCTATCAACCATAAAATGCAGTGAGGTCCCCTTTACCCACATATGTGAATAAAAAAGGTGCTTCCCCTCCTCAGGATATGTTGGTTCTTCTCGTTGAATTGTTGTGGTCGCGACAATAGAAGTGAGGTCTACGTCGATGATCTGTCTTTTTCCATTATTTTTTGCATCAAATTCTGAATCAGGTTTCATCTTCTTGTCTTTGATCTCAACCACCAATGATTGGTTTGAGTGACATTCATCAATGTTGTGCCAGGGGATTTTGTGGAAATCGCACCACTTTCCAGTGTCCTTCTTCATCTTTTCGTTACCCTTATTTTCATGTGGCTTGGATTGGTTATATGAAGAATTGTTGTTAGGGTCGTCTTTACCATTCTTTGGTTGTTGTGTATTTGTAGTCCCAAACTCTCGATTGTTCTGGTGCTTAAATTTCTGCACGATTTTAACAACATATCGATAAGCAATGATGAGATGTCTAGAAAAATCATTTCAGTTTGGATGTATCTGTGTAGATCCCTACGGTATTTTAGAACCAAATATTGCTTGGAGTCTTTGATACCCATATTGGTGCACAAAGTATGGAAGTTATTGGTGAAATTGGACACTAATTGGCCCCTCTCTTGACATAGTGTGGTCCATCTCATGTATATCATAGTTACCAACAGGGTAATATTGTTCCTTGACCACATCCACAAAACATCCCAAGTGGTCTTGGCCCCATATATTCTAGACTCCCCTGTGAAAAATTTCTCCCAGTAAGTTTCCCACCAATGTTTGACATGGGGGAGATCCTTAAGAAGTGAAAAGGTGATTTTTTCCCTATCAGATAAATTATGAATAGAAAAATAACCTTCCAGCAAATTTAACCATTTTTCTAGGGCATCCGCATCTATCTGACCTTCAAATACGGGAATACCAAAATTGACTTGTACCTTTAAAGGTGAGGTGCCTCCAAAGTGTCTTCTTGATGAAGACGTGTCGGTTGTTATCAAAAAGCATTGAAGGATGTGGGAACAATTCTCCATCATTTCGTCCCTCTGTCACGTGAGAGATTGCTCAAGTAACAGATTAATAGAATCATAGGCTCTGTTGTTTTTCTTTTCTTCCTCCATGGAGGGTTTCTTGGGCGTGCCAGAAGTATTTTACTCAAGAGAGACAAGCTCGATACCCAACTTTCTATACTCAGACCTCGTCGGGGACATGCACTAAAAATGATAAAGAGCAGCCTACTTTGATACCACTAAGCTGGATTATTTTCGGCATGAAATGAGAGAGGAGATATAATAAATAAATGAATAGAGATATATCATATATCCAATAATATAGCATATATATATCAGAGATATAACCATAAACAGAGAGATACTATAATACACAATTTCTATTAATGAGCAAAATCTACAAAACTATAGAAATACAAAGTGAAAGACTCTCTAGAATGATGACAGTTTATCTCTGAGAAGAGATGTGATGGATACTTGCATTTGCAAGAAGATGATTACAATGAGGCTCTAAATACCTTTTTAACATAAATAAAATCCAAAACCCTAACCCCAAAAGATGAAAAGCTAACAGTTTTGTGGACTCTGTTTTGGATAGTTTGGTGTATCAAGTTCCCTGGGGCGTAACTTTGGCATACGATATTAGTTTGGGGCGCACGATAGCTCGTTGGATAGGTATCGTCGAGGAGATTCATTTTTGGGGCTCAATTAGAGATCTAGATTATTAATAAGGTGATTGATCCTGAAAAAACTTCATTTAGGCCCTTAAAATGGCCCCGAAAGTTTAGGAACCAAAAAACTGCTAAAAATAGTAAATTGCTAGAAGATTGTTTTGAACCAGTTGGAATATGTGGGTGGCCACCGATATACACCTGGATCAATCATCCCTCCTTAGGAAGGAATGGTCTCCATTTCATTGAGTGCCCAGGGGAGAGGGAAAAATGTTTCTTGAATCTACATCTTGATGAGCTGCTTGTCTTGCTGGAGAAGTTGCGTTGCTTATCCTGTTGAAGGCTGTCACGAACCTGTGGCTGGAAAGGTTGGAAATTTTTAACCATTTTGGCCACATGAGATGACTGTGTGGAGAAGGAATCCTTATTCTTTTCTTCAATCTTGTCGACTTGCTTCTACTGGACAGAAGGTGGTTGGAATGAGGTTGCAGTGGTTGCAGTGTTCTTTTGTTCACCCTTTGAACAGACTGTGAAGAAGCTGAATTTTGTAGTATGAATTACTACCTTGCGACACTTTTTAGGTGGGACATTAGTTGTAACTACCTCTAGTATCCTATAGAGATGACCCCCCAGAGTAACAATGGAACTATGGGGTCGAGACTCATAGATATCATGGCGCTTCCACATATATGGCTAGCCCAAGAGAACATCACAGACATCCAGCAAGGAAAAATCACGTAATACCTCATCTTTGAAGGGTTGGATGCCGTATCTCAATCATCACTATTGGCTGACACAGAGATCTCATCCATAACAAAGCCACTCAATGTTGTATGGTTGCGGTTGTGGTTATGTCGACAATCCCAATTGTTTGACGACCTCTATTGAGATAAGATTCTTCTGGATTCCTCTATCAATAATAAAATGCACTAAGGTACCCTTAACCCACATCTGTGAATGAAAAATGCGCTCACCCTCCTCACGATCAGCTGGTTCTTCCAGTTGAATTGTTGCAGTCACGAAAGTAGCAGTGGGGTATGTGTCGATTATCTGTCTTTTCCCATTATTTTCTGCATTAGATTATGAATCAAGGTTCGAGTCCATGTCTTTGATATCGGACACCAATGATTGTTTTGAGCGACATTCATCAGTGTTGTGCAAAGGGATTTTCTGGAAATTGCACTACTTTCGAGTGTCCTCCTTCGTCTTTCCATTAACCTTCTTTTCATGTGGCTTGGATTGGTTTTCTAAAGGATGTTTGTTAGGGTCGTCTTTACCATTCTTTGGTTGTTGTGTATTTGCAGATCCGAACTCTCGATTGTTCTAGTGCTTAAATTTATTTTCGATTTTAATAGCATATCGATAAGAAACACCTAGTGATGAGATGTCTAGAAAATCCATTTCAGTTTGGATGTATCTATGTAGAGCCCCATGGTATTTCAGAACCAAATGTTGCTTGGAGTCTTTGATACCCAGCTTGGTGCGCAAGGTATGGAAGGTATTGGTGAACTCTGACACTGCTTGGCCCCTCTCTTGACGCAGTGTGGTTCATCTCAAGTACTAGTTGTCATAGTTACCAACAGGGTAATATTGTTCCTTGACCACATCCACAAAAAATTCCCAAGTGGGTTCAGCCCCATATATTCCAAACTCCTCTGTAGAAATTTGCTTCTAGTAGGTTTCCCACTAATGTTAGACATAGGGGAGAGCCTTAAGGAGTGAAAAGTTGATATTTTCCCTGTCGGAGAAATTGTGAACAGAGAAATAACCTTCGAACATATTTAACCATTTTTCTAGGGCATCCACATTTATCTAACCTTCAAATACGAGAATATCAAAATTGACTTGTACCTTGAAAGGTGAGGTGCCTCCAAAGTGGCCACTTGATGAGTACTTGTTGGTTGTTATCGGAAGGAATTGAAGGATGTGGGAAAAATTCTCCATCATTTCATCCCTCTGTCGCATGAGAGCTTGCTCAAGCAACAACTTAGTATAATCGTCTACTCTGTCGTTTTTCTTTTCTTCCACCATGGAGGGTTTCTTGGGCATGTGAAATCGATTGTCCTGAAGAGAAACAAGCTCGATACCCAACTTGCTATACTCAAACCTCGTCGGGGACATGCACTGAAAAACGATAAAGAGCATCTTGCTCTGATATCACTAATCCAGATTATTTTCGACATGAAATGAGAGTAGAGATATAATAAAGAAATGTATAGACATATATCATATATCAAATAATATAGTAGAGATATATCAGATATATAACCACAAACACAAAGATACAGTAATAACAATTTCTATTAATGAGCAAAATGTACAAAACTATAGAAATATAGAGTGAAAGACTCGCTAGAATAGTGGCAGCTTATATCTGAGAAGAGATGTGGCGACTACTCGTATTCACAAGAATATGATTACAATGAGGCTATAAATGAGCTTTTAACATAAATAAAATACAAAACGCTAACTCCGAAAGATGAAAGGCCAATAGCTTTGTGGACCTTGTTTTGGATAGTTTGGTGTATCAACTTCCCAAGGGCGTAACTTTGACATACGATCTCCGTTTTGGACCCACGATAGATCGTTGGAAAGGTATCATCTAGGAGATTCATTTTGGGGGATAAATAAAAACCATAGACAATTATTTAGGTGTTTGATCACAAAAAAAATTCATTTAGGCCCTCAAAATGGCCCCGAAAGTTTAGGAACCAAAAAACTGTTAAAAATAGTAAATTTCCAAAAGACTGTTTTGAGTCAGTTGAAATAGGTGGGTGGCCACTGGTATCCACCTAGATCAATCCTCCCTACTTAAGAATAAAATTTCTCCATTGTGTTGAGTGTCCGGGGGAGAGGGAATATCATTTTCTAAATCTGCATCTTGATGAGTTACTTGCCTTGCTGGAGAAGTTGCATTCCTTAGCTTGTGTAAGGTTGTCACAAACTATGGCTGGAAGCATTGGACCTTTTTAACCAGTCTGGATACATGAGATGACTATGTGTAGAAGGAATCCTCACGCTTTTCTTCAATCTTGTCGACCTGCTTCTGCTGGACAGAAAGTGCTTGGACTAAGGCTATAATGGTTGCGATGTTCTTCTGTTCACCTTTTGAACAGACTGTGAAGAAGCTGAATTTTGTAGTATGAGATACTACCTTGCGACACTATTTAGGTGGGATAGTAGTTGGAACTGCCTCTGGTATCCTAAAGAAATTACCCCCCAGAGTAACAATGACAATACGGGTTCGAGACTCATAGATAGCATGGTGCTTCCACATATATGGTTGGCCCAAGAGAACATCACAAACATCCTTGAAGGGTTGGATGTTGTATGACAATCAACATTGTTGGCTGACATAGAGATCTCATCCCTGACGAAGCCACTCGATGTTGTATGGATGCAAGTGTGGTGTTGTCAACAATCCCAACTGTTTGATGACCTATGTTGAGATAAGGGTCTTTTGGCTTCCACTATAAACAATAAAATGCAGTGAGGTCCCCTTCACCCACATCTATGAATGAAAAATGTGCTCCCCCTCCTCAAGATCTATTGGTTCTTCTGGTTGAATTGTTGCGGTCGCGACAAGAGCAATGGGGTCTGTGTCGATAATCTATCTTTTTCCATTATTTTCTACATCAAATTCCGAATTAGAGTTCGTCTCCTTGTCTTTGATCTCGGACACCAATGATTGTTTTGAGAGACATTCATCAGTGTTGTGCTAGGGACTTTTGTTGAAATCGCACCACTTTCTAGTGTATTTCTTCGTCTTTCCATTACCCTTCTTTTCATGTGGCTTGGATTGGTTTTCTGAAGGCTGATTGTTAGGGTCATCTTTACCATTATTTGGTTGTTGTGGATTTGAAGACACGAACTCTCTCTTGTTCTGGTGCTTAAATTTATTCTTGATTTTAACAGCATATTGATAATCATCACTCAATGATGAGATGTCCACAAAATTCATTTCAGTTTGGATGTATCTATGTAGAGCCCCATGGTATTTCAGAATTAAATGTCACTCGGAGTCTTTGATACCTAGCTTGGTGTGCAAGGTATGGAAGGTATTGGTGAACTTCGACACTGCTTGGCCCCTCTCTTGACACAGTGTGGTCCATCTCATGTACTGGTCATCATAGTTGCCAACAGGGTAATATTGTTCTTTGACCGCATCCACAAGAAAATCCCAAGTGGGCTATGCTCCATATATTCCAGAATCCTCTGTGGAACTTTTGTCCGAGTAAGTTTCCCATCAATGTTTGACATGGGGTGGATCCTTAAGGAGTGGAAAGGTGATCTCTTCCCTGTCGGAGAAATTGTGAACAAAGAAATAACCTTCTAGTAGATTTAACCATTTTTCTAAGGCATCCACATCTATTTGACATTCAAATATAGGAATAACAAAATTGAATTGTACCTTGAAATGTGAGGTTCCTCCAAAGTGGTCACTTGATGAAGATGCATCGGTTGTTATCGGAAGGCGTTGAAGGATGTGAGAAAAATTCTCCATCATTTTGTCCTTCTGTCACGTGAGAGTTTTCTCAAGTAAAAAATTAATAGAACATATGCTCTGTCATTTTTATTTTCTTCCACCATGGAGGGTTTCTTGGGCGTGCGAGAGCGATTGTCCTAAAGAGAGACAAGCTCGATACCCAACTTGCTATACTCAAACCTCGTCGGGGACATGCACTGAAACGATCAAGAGAAGCCTGCTCTGATATCACTGATCCAGATTATTTTCGACATGAAATGAGAGCGGAGATATAATAAATAAATGTAAAGAGATATATCAGATATCCAATAATATAGTAGAGATATAAATGTAAACACAAAGATACAGTAATATACAATTTTTATTAATGAGCGAAATGTACAAAACTGTAGAAATACAGAGTGAAAGACTCGTTAGAATGGTGGCAGCTTATCTCTAAGAAGAGATGTGATGGCTACTCACATTCGCAAGAAGATGATTACAATGAGGATCTAAATACATTTTTAACATAAATAAAATCCAAAACCCTAACCCCGAAACATGAAAGGCCAACAGTTTTGTGAACCTCGTTTTGGGTAGCTTGGTGTATCAACTTACTGGGGTCGTAACTTTGGCATACGATCTTTGTTTGGGGCACATGATAGCTCGTTGGAAAGGTATTTTCAAGGAGATTCATTTTGGGGGTTCAATTAAAGCATTGGGATATCATTGAGGTGCTTGATCTTAAAAAAAAACTTCATTTAAGCCCTCAAAATGGCCCCAAAAGTTTAGGAACCAAAAAAATGTTAAAAATAGTAAATTACCATAAAATTGTTTTGAGACACTTGGAATAGGTGGATGGCCTAACAATATTATACTAAGTTTAACACTATCTTTTACCTACAATCTTACATTAGACAAATTTTAAAAACTTTTAACACTATATTTTACCTACAATCTTTGACAACATGAAACAATTCATTTTTTTTTAAAAGATGAGTAAACTAATTTCAAATAAAACTAACAACATGAAACAATTTAATTCTTTTTTTTTAAAGATAAGTAAACTAATTTCAAATAAAACTACAAGGAACTAATAAGTAACATATAGTTATATATTAAAAAATAAACGTTTATTATACATTTTAAATGTGTTAAAATGATAATATATAAAATCTAATTTGAAAGTTTTTTGTTAATTTTTTTTTTTTTTTATCATTAAAAATTAATTTTTTTATATTTAAAAATTATTTCACACTAAAGATTATAGTGATATTTTCATAATATTTAAATTTAATAATAATAATAATAATAATAATAATAAAATTATAATCATATTTTCATAATATTTAAATTTAATAATAATAATAATTATAATTGTAAAACAATTACATGTTAAATGGTTGTAACTCAATTAGTTGAGGTTATTGTTATGTGTTTCAATTAATGTTGTATTCCACTAGGATCAGCATGTCGAATGCTATTGTGCTTCAGGATAGGTTAAATAACTAAATTGTTGCATTGTGGGAAGTGTGGATGTGAAGCTGGTGTGCGTTTTGATTAATGTTGTATTCTATTCGGATCTTCATTTTGAATGCTATTGTGCATGAGGAGAGGAGAGGAGAGAGAACGAAATTGTTGTTTGCAAAGACTGCTATTGCCTATAGGAATGGAGAGAGGAGGTTGATTAGGAACTCTTATAGGAAAGGAGAGAGGATGATCAGGAAATCCTACTTGCAAAGACAAGTTTCGTTCCATTCCAGCATTTCAGTACAAGCATATTAATTATTTATATGTTGATATGCATTTTCTTTAGAACTAATGTGCTCAGTTTTACTAATTATAATTAGGCTTTAATTCAATTTGTCTTTTTATTCCACCTCTATCCTTTAATTCGGCCTGTGTATTTTAATTCCACCTCACAGCTATTGTGAACTGTTATTATAATGTGCTTGGAGCAAAAACCAAAAAACAAAAGATCCAAATTTTAGCAAATGCATGATGATAGGGTTACAAGAATTGTTAATTGCCAATATTGTATTCTTGCTAGCTATTATAAACTATAAATATTTATGTTTTGCATTGTTGATTTTGTAAATCCATGATGATATGGTTAGAAGAATTGTCAATATTTTATTTTTGAACTTTGTTAACTATGTAATATCAACTTTTTAAATGATGTGAAGGTTTTTTTATATAACCTTTAATTTGCTTCCACCTCACAGCTATTGTGAACTGTTATTATAATGTGCTGTTATTATAATGTTCTTGGAGCAAAAACCAAAAAACAAAAGATCCAAATTTTAGCAAATGCATGATGATAGGGTTACAAGAATTGTTAATTGCCAATATTGTATTCTTGCTAGCTATTATAAACTATAAATATTTATGTTTTGCATTGTTGATTTTGTAAATCCATGATGATATGGTTAGAAGAATTGTCAATATTTTATTTTTGAACTTTGTTAGCTATGTAATATCAACTTTATAAATATTTATGTTTTGCATTGTTGATTTTGTAAATCCATGATGATATGGTTAGAAGAATTGTCAATATTTTATTTTTGAACTTTGTTAGCTATGTAATATCAACTTTTTAAATGATGTGAAGGTTTTTTTATATAACCTTTAATTTGTTTTAATAACAATTATTATTTATTAATGAATAGTTGATTAGGTTTATTGTTCATTACACTCTATGATAAGAAATATATTGTTCATGATATTGATCTAATATCCTAAGTTATAAATATTTTTTTTCTATATTTGAGAAAATATTTCTATCTGAATGTCTAAGAATATATGAATTCAAGGAAGTCTATTTGTAAAACCAAAGGAGGGCGCAGTCCCCAAAGACTATTTCTAAGCATTCTTGTATTAAGGGGGTGAATGCATTGAATGAGTATTAATGGTTACGGTAATTACATATATTTTCTTGAGTCGTGAGTGTGAGGCCTAATTTTATTTCATGAATGTATTTGATTAGCCTATAAACACACAATAATTAGAATTTAGGTTAAAGTTTTCGTAGTTAGGATTTATGAATAATTAGGATTTATATTATATTTCATAATTAAAATTTAGGTTAAAGTTTTTGTAGTTAAGATTTATGAATAATTAAGATTTATATTACATTTCTAAGAATTAGGGTTTATGAGAATAAAATAGTAGGTGCTTGAGGTTAGAATATATTTCTTTATCAATAAAATAATTTATTTATTTTTTATTTAATTTTTTTTTCCTTAATGTACAGTTGGATGGTTTTTTCTAACAAGATTATGCTCACAATTAATAAATAGGTGATTGATATATTACGGTTCTTTATAAACAATTAACCTCAGTATGCGAATCCTCAAAAAAAAAATTGTTTTAGGGTTTTAAGGTTAAATATATTTTTATTGTTTTAGGATTTTAGGGTTAAATATATTTTTATTTATATTTTTATATAATAAATATACATACATAATTATAT
>JZKD02S0960022.1:280006-308011 GCA_000966675.3 Picea glauca
TCCCTCAACTGAAGAGGTGCCTGCAATGTTCACATTTTCAAAGTGGCCATGTCAACTCTTCAGCATTGTGGTATACTAAGACAAGATTGAAGAGCAAGCAAATAAAAACAAAACAACATTTCTATCTAGAAATAACATGAATACCTGAGATTCATGTTGCCACAGTGTTTCCAATTCCCCCCCTGTATATATAACATTAGCCGAGAAATTCTTGTTGCCACAGCGTTTCCAATTCTCCCTCTTTATATATAAAACTCGCAAATTCCCTAGTGAAACCCAGGAAGGTAGGGTGGAAAACGGACAGGAAGACCAGCTGAGCCACACTAGTTGTGGTGACTGTGCAACACTAAATATGCTTTGCACACTATTACTTTCAGCCCTAAGCAGCTGCAATCCGCTCATATTAGTTGGTATTTCAAAAGATTGTTCAGGGCCATTTCTTGGAACCATGCTAATTCCACGCACCTGAATTGTTCACTCATAGGTCTTAGAAACAAGTTGAAATTATTGCAAAGTTTTCATTATTCAAAACACAACACACGATTTTGATAGCACAACCCTATTTTGAAAGTCTGTCGAAAGCTTTAAAATACTTACATATGATTGGTCGGCCAGATTATAAGGAGGGTTGTCCGCTGAGCACCAAAGCCGATGTGGAGTTTCTTTCTCTGCGATATCTCTGCCCAGGTCTCTAAGGTGGTCATGAACTCTTATACGGTTTTCAGTGTCCACCTGCACAAGGCATTTGTTTTCGAGGTTCCGAAGACCCAGCCATCCTTGCCAGCTGGATCCGTCCCATATTCTTATAGCGGTATCCCTGTCTTCTCCTATAAAGAAACAGGCAATATCTAAGAATATCTGCTTCTCCTCTTCATCCAAACTTTCATAGCTAATTTTCAGTGTGTTCAGTATATCGCTGGGAAGTATTTTGGAGATCTTGTGCAATTGCGCTTCCCAATACTTCAAATCTTCATGACAAAGAAGGGCTCCAATCACTTGAAGAGATAATGGCAATCCATCGCAGACATCCAAAAACTTTTCAACCACTTGTCCAAATCCAATACCAGGATAAGGGTTGTTGAAGGCATGCAAGCAGAATAGCTCTTGGGAATGTTGTCCATTAAGGCCTGTCTGCTCGTAAATAAACGACTCTACAATCCCCGATCTTTTAAGAAGACCCTTGTTGCGAGATGTCACTAAAACTAAGCTACCTGAATGAATGGCATGCTTAATTGGTGAAAATAATGCATCTAGTTGACTACCATGATCGACATCATCTAAAACTATGAGACACTGGTAAGAAGATGATGAGAGATACTTTTTTATCTCCTCTATACCTTCATCAGTACTGTTTATTTGTACTTCTGAGTGACCCAAGTCTTTAAGAAGTATCCTCTGGAAGGAATGTAGAGATTTCTTGGTTGCTTTTTCTCTCACATCAGATACAAAACAAGAATGACGATAATTTGATCTGTGACGGTTGAAGATTGTTTTTGCTAGGGTTGTTTTTCCAATCCCGCCGAGACCTACAATTCCGACAACTGTAGTCTTACCGCTTTGGTGCTGTGACAATACTGTGGCTTCAAAATGCTTGACTTTGTCGTCCAGGCCAGTTGGATGTTTAGCGACATTCAGCGGTGTTTTCCCAATCCTTTTGCAAACTTGTTCGACGACCTTCTGGACGAGCATCCCCTCGTCACTGAATAATATTCACCATTAAATGACAAGTAAGGAACAAGTATGACATACCGAATAATCCAGTAAATAACTAAGAATAATAGGTAGTAGGGAGAAGTGACGCCATTACCCGTTATACGTGTTCAGATCAAAACCGCTTATCTTTGAGACAACAGAAAGAGCATTCCTCCATCCATTTTTCAATAGTGTGGGAGTTATATCGTGGCTTCTGTTTGTTGGCTCGAGAATCGAATGTTGTCTTCTTTTCGAGCATGCTCAGGGCTCCAGCATACACTCCATTTTTGTCCCACGTACATAGAAGGACACACAAGAGGATGCTCACGGGAACGCTTAGAGGGATGCTCAGGAGGATACACAGGGGGATGCTCACGAGAATAAACAGGTGGATGTTCAGGGCTCGAGTATATACTCCATCTCGGCCCCGCGTCCACCGAGGTTCCGAGGGATCGACTTTATAGAAGACTGGAAAAATTGTTTTCTTGGACTCCAACATCTGGACGAGTTCATCCAGACACCAGGTTGATTCCGCGTATCGAGGAGAGAAAATTGCAATATGAAGGGAGGCGTTCTGAATAGCCCCTTTTATTTGAGGAGTCAAATTGTCACCCGCTTGCAATTCCTCAATGTCCAGAAAGACTCTTAATCCATGTGCACTAAGGCGCTGGTAGAGATGGGTGGCGAGGCCTTTCTTGACATCTACGCCACGGTGGTTAATGAAAACATCAAATTGAGAGTAGTTATTGCCAATTTCATATGAAGTGGATGGAGATTCCATGGAATACAGAGTAATTATGGAAATATGTAAGATGAAAGATTGGGAGTTCTATGTTCGGCCCCCAGAAATTTGGGAGTTCTATGTTCGGCCCCCAGAAATTTTCTAGTCGTCGCTCTGGTCTGTCACGATACATTAAACTTTTATACATTTTAAGAAGTTTTATAAAACAAGTGTAATGCGTTGTCATACACTTTTTCTAGAAAACAAGTCACGGAAGAAACATCATGGTTTGCTCTGCGGCGCCAAGAAGAGCTCTACTGGTGCGCTTTGAGAGTCGTTTTAGGGTTTTGAGTTTGGGGGCTCTGCGGCTAGGTCTCGCTAGCCGCATCCCTGTTGTTTCTTCGTGGTGAAGCTCAGGTGCGGGCCTTTCCCATTCAAGTGCGGGCGGACGAGTCCAGTGCGGGCGTGCGGGAGGTGGCTACAGTTTTTATCAGTCGGCATCGTGGTCTGCAGGGTGTTTCTTTGCGGTCGGGTTGCGGCTTCTGTAGCTTTTGCACGGAGGGGTGTTGATCGGCGGCGGTTCAGAACGATTGACTGCAGTGTGGGGCAGCCGCGTGGAGCGCCATGAGGGCGCGAGGGGTCTAACTGCGGCCGGATTTCGTTCTTCTTCTACTGTTGCTGTTCGGTGCCTTTTTCCGTTGCTTTTTCCTGTGCCTTATTCTGCTTCTTTTCCGAGGGTTTGGACCATGCTTTGAGGTCCATTTTTTAGGGCGTGCGGTGTTTTGGTCTATACTTTGAGGTCCTGCTGCGGCGTGCGGTGATGATCAAACACTTCGAGGTCCTATTGTGGGCGTGCAGCGATTGGTTTAGCTTCTTTATCTTGTCTCGAATGGGTTTTTTCTGCCTAGTATGGTTTCACTTGTATACAGCCTGCGTGTTGTGTAGGGTTGTTTTGTTTTTGTTTTGCTTCTGAGCAAGGGTGTTGGAGTAGTACTGTTATGGACACAGCTTGATGCTGACTTTGTAAACGAATTTATACTCTATATAAATTTGAGATAATTTTCTCTTGGAAAAAAAAGTGTAATGCGTTGTGAACCTGTTTAAAACTCGTTTTTATAAAACTAAGTCTAATGCATGTAAATCTGTTTAAAACTGGTTTTTTAAAGGTTTAGTTGGATAATGTTTAAAATGATTTATGGGTATATAGAATAAGTATTAATAGGTTAATAACACCAATTATGGATAACTATATTGACCATAGTTTACTACTATAATTAATTAGGCGTAAGCTAAAACCTAAATAAAGTGCACTTTTTCGGGCTCCTGCAAATCTCTGATTTCGACGGAACATACTCTTATCGACAATCGTCCTATTGATGTAAACACTAGACTGACACTTCCCATCATCCAATGTGACGACAAGCAACATGCCACATAGGCCCTGACATATTACGAGGAGGAGTATCCACCTTGCTACATAATCTTAAAGACTCTACAGACCGGATGGCCATGCATATGGCCATGGCTACCCATTCCTCTTGCACGTGCATATTCCCATCACCTATGTATGCACCTCCCATCAGCCCTACGATATACGATAGTTCAGTCGTCTATTTTCCCTCTATTTCTCAACCTGATGCAGTTTCCTTTAACACCATATTTGCACACCGTTTCCAGGATATGGACGGATTGCCTAGTTGGCAATGCGGATTTAATGCGATGGGATGCTTGATTTTAATTTCAAAATCAAAATTCAAATGGTTGTAGTTGTCGCTCACGTTTCCCCCCAATATTCAATTCATTAGATGCAGGGTGATGGAATGTTTAGTTTTAATTTCAAATTCAAAATTCAAATTTGATTTCCCTCAAGCTTTCCATTAGTCCTTGCATTTACTTACCTCATTTCCTCTAGACTAGACCTCTCCTATGCAGTTGGAGCGGTCTCCATGTTCATGCAGAAGTCGCATGAGCTACATTGGAAGGCTGCAAAGTGTATCCTTCGATGCGTACAAGGCACCATCACCTTTGGGATTCACTATGCAACAGACTCTACATTGGACCTCATTGGGTTCACTGATTTTGATTGGGATGGCGATAGCATTGATCGCAAGTCCACATCTGGTTACTCACTCAATCTTGGTTTTGAGCCTATCTGTTGGTCGAGCAGGAAGCATGTTGTTATGTCTCTATCTACGATCGAGGCGGAGTACATAGAGGTAGTTAACATAACCATTCACGCTATATGGATACAACATTTTCTCACTAAGTTGAGCATTCAGTTTCATCGGTTGATCGTCATCTGGTGTGACAACCACAACACTCTGAAGTTTTGCAGAGATCCAGTGCAGAGGCAGCGAACCAAGCACATTGAGATCCACATGCACTACATCTGGGACTTAGTACACAAGGGGATCATTGACCTGCAGTTTTGTCCTTCAACAAAACAGACTACAAACATCTTCACCAAGACCTTCACTGAGCAGAAGTGTCATTCTCTGTGCAGTCGTCTTGGAGTGAAGGACAGAGTTGCCTAACAACTATCAGTTCTTCTTTTTACATACATTGTACTTTGAGGGGGTAGGAGGGGGGGGGGGGGGGGGGCGCACGGTCCCTGAGATTTTTTCCCTCTTTTCTGGTTTTTTTACATGTATCTTTTGTTTTTGGGTACCTAATATGGCCTCGTTGTCGTGACCCATTCTTTTTTTTCAGCATAGTGATGTTCAGGTGGGTGTTGGAGATACTTCACACACACCTAGGATTTCTTTTTCCTAAGGTTTTTCCCATGTTTATTAGTCATTATTTAGTCTTTTATAGTTAATGAGAATATTCCTCTAGGAAAATATTCTCTTCAGTTTGATCAGCAGAGTGGAATCTAGATGCCACATTGGGATCATCACCAGTTAATGCGCATTGTCCTTGGGATTATCACCAGACCAATGCATTACTCATTATTCCCTTATCTCCTCCTCACTTCACTCTGTTTCAATTAGTTAACTAATGACTGAGAGACTAGTGAACTCGGACTAGGTGGCAGTTCACTCCCGTAACTTCCTAAGAGACTAGACTAGGTGGCAGTTTACTGCCATAACTGTTGGTGTGTTTCCAGATCACTCTAGACCCACTATGGCGCATTAGATTCTCCTCCAATTCACATCAGTTGAGTTATATAGAGTATAGCATGTGTAAATTATCATTCAATCATTTGGTTAATGAGAATTCTTCCATTCTTTCTCTCTGTTTTCTCTTTTCTCATATTTTCTCTGCAAACGGTGTATGTCATTTTCTAGCTAGATCTTTTCTGTGCAAGTTCAACACATTTACAAACATTGTCGCAAGGCAGTATCTCATACTACAAAATTCAACTTCTTCACAATCTGTTCAAAAGGTGAACATAAGAATACCGCAACCATTGTAGCCTCAGTCCAAGAACCTTCTGTCCAGCAGAAGCAGGTCCAAAAGATTGAAAAAAAGCGCAAGGATTCCTTCTGCACACAGTCATCTCATGTAGCCAGACTAGTTAAAAAGGTCCAACCCTTCCAGCCACAGGTTTGTTACAACCTTCAACAAGCTAAGTAGCGCAACTTCTCCAACAAGGAAAGCAACTCATCAAGATGCAGATTCCACAAACGCTTTTCCCTCTCCCTCGGGCACTCAACGCAATGGAGACCATTGCTTCTTAAGGAGGAAGGATTGATCTAGGTGGATATCGGTGGCCACCCACCTATTCCAACTAGCTCAAAACAGTCTTCTGGCAATTTACTATTTTTAACAGTTTTTCGGTTCCTAAACTTCCGGGGCCATTTTGAGGGCCTAAATGAAGTTCTTTCAAGATCAAGCTCTTAAATAAAAACCAAAGGCTCTAATAGAAACCCCAAACTGAATCTCCTCGACGATACCTTTCCAACGAGATATCGTGCACCCCAAATGAAGGTCGTATGCCAAAGTTACGCCCCCGGGAAGTTGATACACCAAACTACCCAAAACAGGGTCCACAAAACTGTTGATTTTTCATCTTCCGGGGTTAAGGTTTTGGATTTTCTTTATGTTAAAAAGGCCTTTAGAGCCTCATTGTAATCATCTTCTTGTGAATGTGAGTATCCATCACATCTCTTCTCAAAGATAAGTTGCCACCATTCTAGCGAGTCTTTCACTCTGTATTTCTACAGTTTTGTACATTTCACTCATTAATAGAAATTGTTTATCACTATGTCTCTATGTTTATGGTTATATATTTGATATATCTCTGTTATATTATTGGATATCTAATATATCTCTGTACATTTCTTTATTGTATCTCTGCTCTCATTTTGTGCCAAAAATAATCCAGATCAGTGGTATCAGAGCAGGTTGCTCTTGATCGTTTTTCAGTGCATGTCCCTGATGATGTTTTAGTATAGAAAGTTGGGTCTCGATCTTGTCTCTTTTGAGGAAAATCTCTCTTGCATGCCCAAGAAAATAAAAACGATAGAGAAAACGATTCTATTAAATTTGTTGCTTGAGTAAGCTCTCACATGACAGAGGGACGAAATGATGGAGAATTTTGCCCACATCCTTCAACGCCTTCCAATAAAAACCGATGTGTCTTCATCAAGCAACCACTTTAGAGGCAACTCACCTATCAAGGTACAATTCAATTATGATATTCTAGTATTTGAAGGTCAAATAGATGTGGATGCCCTAGAAAAATGGTTAAATATGCTAGAAGGTTATTTCTATGTTCACAATTTCTCTGACAAGGAAAATATCACCTTTGCACTCCTTAAGGCTCTCCCCCATGTCAAACATTGGTGGGAAACTTATTGGGAGCAAAGTTCCACAAAGGAGTCTGAAATATATGGGGCCGAACCCACTTGGGATTTTTTTGTGAATGCGGTCAATGAACAATATTAACTTGTTGGTAACTATGACAACTAGTACATGAGATGGACCACACTGCGTCAAGAGAGAGGTCAAGTAGAGTCGGAGTTCACCAATACCTTCCATACCTTACGCACCAAGTTGGGTATCAAATACTCTTAGCAACATTTGGTTATAAAATATTGTGGGGCTCTACACAGATACATCCAAACTTAAATGGATTTTCTGGACAGCTCATCACATGGTGTTGCTTATCGATATGTTGTTAAAATCGAGTAGAAATTTAAGCACCAGAACAAGCGAGAGTTCGGGTCTGCAGATCTGCAATAACCAAAGAATAGTAAAAATGGCCCTAACAACCAGCCTTTAGAAAACCATTCCAAGCCACATGAAAGAAGGGTAACGGAAATATGAAGGAGGACACTAGAAAGTGGTGTAATTTCCACAAAAGCCCCTAGCACAATACTGATGAATGTCGCTCAAAACAATCATTGGTGGTCGAGATCAAAGATAAGGAGTCAAACCTTGATTCAAAATCTGATGCAAAAAATAATGGGAAAAGACAGATCATCGATGAAGACCCCATTGTTGTTGTTCCGACCGCAACAATTCCACCAGAAGAACCAGTAGATCCTGAAGAGGGGGAGCACCTTTTTCATTCACAAATGTGGGTGAAGGGGACCCCGCTGCATTTTATTGTTGATAGCGAAGCCAGAAGAACCTTATCTCAATAGACGTCATCAAACAGTTAAGATTGTCGAAAACAACACACCCGCAGCCATACAACATCAGGTGGCTTCACCAAGGACAAGATCTTTGTGTCATCCAACAGTGTCGATTGTCATACAATATCCAACCCTTCAAGGATGAGGTATTATGTGATGTTTCCCCACTGGATGTCTGTGATGTTCTCTTGGGCCAACCATATATGTGGAAGCGCCATGCTATCTATGAGTCTCGACCCTGTAGTGTCATTGTTACTCTGGGGGGTCATCTTTACAGGATACCAGAGGTAGTTCCAACTAATGTCCCACCTAAACAGTGCCGCAAGGTAGTATCTCATACTCCAAAATTCACCTTCTTCATAGTCTGTTCAAAAGGTGAACATAAGAACACTGCAACCATTGTAGCCTCAGTCCAAGCACCTTCCGTCTAGCAGAAGCAGGTCAACAAGATTGAAGAAGCATGCAAGGATTCCTTCTGCACATAGTCATCTCATGTAGCTAGACTAGTTAAAAAGGTCCAACCCTTCCAGCTACCTGACAACCTTCAACAAGCTAAGCAATGCAACTTCTCCAGCAAGGCAAGTAGCTCATCAAGATGCAGATTCAACAAACGCTTTTCCCTCTCCCTCGGTCACTCAACGCAATGGAGACCAGTGCTTCCTAAGGAGGGAGGATTGATCCAGGTGGATATCGGTGGCCACCCACCTATTCCAATTGACTCAAAACAGTCTTCTGGCAATTTACTATTTTTAGCAGTTTTTCAGTTCCTAAACTTCCAGGGCCATTTTGAGGGCCTAAATGATGTTTTTTTTCCAGATCAATCACCTCCATGATAGCCAAAGACTTTGATTGAGCCCCCAAAATTAATCTACTCAACGATACCTTTCCAATGAGCTATCGTGCACCCCAAACAGATATTGTATGCCAAAGTTACGCCCCCGAGAAGTTGATAGACCAAACTACTCAAAACGGGGTCCACAAAACTGTTGGTTTTTCATCTTCTGGGGTTAGGGTTTTGAAATTTATTTATGTTAAAAATTTCTTTATAGACTCATTGTAATCATCTTCTTATGAATGCAAATAGCCATCACATCTCTTATCAGAAATTAGTTGCCACCATTCTAGCGAGTCTTTCACTCTATATTTTTACATTTTTGTACATTTCATTCATTAATAGAAATTGTGTATTACTGTATCTCTTTGTTTATGGTTATATCTATGATATATCTCTACTATATTATTTGATATTTGATATATATATGTACATTTCTTTGTTATATCGCCTCTCTCATTTTGTGCCGAAAATAATCTGGATCAATGGTATTAAAGCAGGCTGCTCTTGATCGTTTTTCAGTGCATGTCCCCAACAAGGTCCAAGTATAGCAAGTTGGGTCTGGAACTTTTCTCTCTTGAGGAAAATCGCAATTGCATGCCTAAGAAACCCTCCATGGAGGAAGAAAATAAAAATGACAGAGCAAACGATTCTATTACTTTGTTGCTTGAGCAAGCTCTCACGCGACAAAGGGACGAAATGATGGAGAATATTTCCGACATCCTTCAATGACTTTCGATAATAACCAGTGTGTCTTCATCAAGTGACCACTTTGGAGGCACCTCACCTTTCAAGGTACAAGTCAATTTTGATATTCTTGTATTTGAAGGTCAGGTAGATGCGGATGCCCTAGAAAAATGGTTAAACTGCTAGAAAGTTATTTCTCTGTTCACAGTTTCTTCGACAAAGAAAATATCACCTTTGCACTCCTTAAGGATCTCTCCCATGTCAAACATTGGTGGAAAACTTATTGGGAGAAAATTTCCCCAGATGAGTCTAGAATAGATGGGACCGAGTCCACTTGATATTTTTGTGTGGATGCGGTCAAGGAACAATATGTTGGTAACTATGACGTCCAGTACATGAGATGGACCACACTGCGTCAAGAGATGGGCCAAGCAGTGTCGCAGTTCACCAATACCTTACATACCTTGCACACCAAGCTAGGTATCAAAGACTCCAAGCGACATTTGGCTCTAAAATACCGTGGAGCTCTACACAGATACATCCAAACTGAAATCGATTTTCTGGACATCTCATCACCGGGTGTTGCTTATCAATATGTTGTTAAAATCGAGAAGAAATTTAAGCACCAGAACAAGCGAGAGTTCAGATCTGCAAATCCACAACAACCAAAGAATGGTAAAGATGACCCTAACAACCAGCCTTCAGAAAACCAATCTAAGCCACATGAAAATAAGGGTAATAGAAAGACTAAGAAGGACACTAGAAAGTGGTGCGATTTCCACGAAATCCATTGGCACAACATTGGTGAATGTCACTCAAAAAAAGAATTGGTGGTCGATATCAAAGACAAGGATTCAAACCCTTATTCATAATCTGATGCAGAAAATAATGGGAAAAGACAGATCATCAACGCAGACCCCACTGCTACTATCGTGACCGCAACAATTCAAAAAGAAGAACCATCAAATCCTGAGGAGGGGGGGCGCATTTTTCATTCACAGATGTCGGTGAAGGGGACCTCGCTGCATTTTATTGTTGATAGTGGAAGCCGAAAGAACCTTATCTCAATAGAGGTCATCAAACAGCTGGGATTGTCGACAACAACACACCCACAACCATACAACATCGGGTGGCTTCACCAGGGACGGGATCTATGTTTCAGTTAGTAGTGTTGATTGTCATATGACATACATCCCTTCAAGGATGACATATTATGCGATATTTCCCTAGTGGATGTCTCTGATGTTCTCTTGGGCTAGCCATATGTGTGGAAGTGCCATGTTATCTATGAGTCTCGACCCTGTAGTTTCATTGTTACTCTTGGGGTCATCTCTATAGGATACCAGAGGTAGTTCCGACTACTGTCCCACCTAAATACTGTTGCAAGGTAGTATCTCATACTACAAAATTGAGCTTCTTCACAGTCTGTTCAAAAGGTGAACAAAAGAACACCGCAACCACTGCAGCCTTAGTCCAAGCACCTTCTGTCCAGCAAAAGCAGGTCGACAAGATTGAAGAAAATCACAAGGATTCCTTCTGCACACAGTCATCTCATGTATCCAAACTAGTTAAAAAGTTCCAACCCTTCCATCCATAGGTTTGTGGGAGCCTTCAACAAGCTAAGCAACACAACTTCTCCAGGAAGGCAAGCAGCTCATTAAGATGCAGATTCAACAAACGTTTTTCCCTCTCCCCCGGGCACTCAACGCAATGGAAACCATTTCTTCCTAAGAAGGGAGGATTGATCCAGGTGGATATAGGTGGCCACCCACCTATTCCAACTGGCTTAAAACAGTCTTCTGGCAATTTACTATTTTTAACAGTGTTTCGATTCCTAAACTTCCGGGCCATTTTGAGGGCCTAAATGGACTTTTTTGGGGGGATTAAGCACCTCAAATATAGGAAAAGGCTTTGAATTATCCCCCAAAATGAATCTCCTCGACGATACCTTTCCAACGAGCTATCGTACGCCCCAAATGGAGATCGTATGCCAAAGTTACGATCCTCGAAAGTTGATACACCAAACTACCCAAAACGGGGTCCACAAAACTGTTGGCTTTTCATCTTCCGACGTTAGGGTTTTGGATTTTATTTATGTTAAAAAAGCCTTTAGAGCCTCATTGTAATCATCTTCTTGTGAATGCGATTATCTGTCACATCTCTTCTCATAGATAAGTTGGCACCATTCTAGCGAGTCTTTCACTCTGTATTTCTACAGTTTTGTACATTTCGCTCATTAATAGAAATTTTCTATTACTGTATATCTGTGTTTATGGTTATATATCTGATATATCTCTGCTATATTATTGGATATCTAATATATCTATGTACATTTATTTATTATATCTCCTCTCTCATTCTGTGCCAAAAATAATCTGGATCAGTGGTATCAGAGCAGGCTACTCTTGATCTTTTTTTAGTGCATGTCCCCGACGAGGTCCAAGTATAGCAAGTTGGGTCTCGATCTTGTCTCTCTTGAGGAAACTTTCTCTCGCACGCCCAAGAAACCCTCCATGGAGGAAGAAAATAAAAATGATAGAGCATGCAATTCTATTAAACTGTTTATTGAGCAAGCTCTCACGCGACAGAGGTATGAAATGATGGAGAATTTTTCCCACATCCTTCAACGTCTTCCGATAACAATCGACGCATCTTCATCAAGCGACCAATTTGGAGGCACATCACATTTCAAGGTACAATTCAAATTTGATATTCCCATATTTGAAGGTCAAATAGATGCGGAGGCCCTAGAATAAATGGTTAAATCTGCTAGAAGGTTATTTTTCTTTTCACAATTTCTCTGACAAGGAAAATATCACCTTCACACTCCTTAAGGCTCTCCCCCATGTCAAACATTGGTGGGAAACTTACTGGGATCAAAGTTCCACAAAGTATTTTGGAATATATGGGGTCACAAAATCCCCTAGCACAACACTGATGAATGTCACTCAAAACAATCATTGGTGTCCAAGATCAAAGACAAGGAGTTGAACCTCGATTCAGAATTTGATGCAGAAAATAATGGGAAAAGACAAATCATCAACACAAACCCCATTGTTGTTGTTGTGACCGCAACAATTCAATCAGAAGAGCCAGTAGATCTTGAGGAGGGGTAGCACCTTTTTCATTCATAGATGTGGGTGAAGCCGATCCCGCTTCATTTTATTGTTGATAGCGGAAGCTAGAAGAACCTTATCTCAAAAGAGGTCATCAAACAGTTAGGATTGTCGACAACATCACACCCGCAACCATACAACATCGAGGGGATTTTCCAGGGACAAGATCTCTGTGTCAGCCATCAGTTTCGATTTTCATATGGTATCCAGACCTTCAAGGATGAGGTATTATGTGATGTTTCCCCACTGGATATCTATGATGTTCTTTTGGGCGAGCCATATATGTGGAAGTGCCATGTTATCTATGAGTCTCAACCCCATAGTATCATTGTTACTCTGGAGAGTCATCTCTACAGGATACCAGAGGAAGTTCCAATTATTGTTCGACCTAAACAGTGCCGCAAGGTAGTATCTCATACTACAAAATTCAGCTTCTTCACAGTCTGTTCAAAAGGTGAATAGAAGAACATTGCAACCACTGCAGCCTCAATCCAACCACCTTATGTCCAGTAGAAGCAGGTCGAAAAGATTGAAGAAAAACACAAGGATTCCTTTTTCACATAGTCATCTCATGTAGCCAGACTGGTTAAAAAGTTCCAACCCTTCCAACCACAGGTTCGTGACATCCTTCAACAAGCTAAGCAACACAACTTCTCCAACAAGGCAAGCAACTCCTCAAGATGCAGATTCAGTAAATGTTTTTCCCTCTCCCCCGGGGACTCAAAGAAATGGATAAAATTGCTTCCTAAGGAGGGAGGATTGATCCAGGTGGATATTGATGACTACCCACCTATTCCAACTGGCTCAAAACAGTCTTATGACAATTTACTATTTTTAGTAGTTTTTGGATTCTTAAACTTTTGGGGCCATTTTGAGGGCCTAATGAAGTTTTTTCGGGATCAAGCACTTCAAATATATCCAATGGATTTGATTGATCCTCCAAAATGAATCTCCTCTATTATACCTTTCCAACGAGCTATCGTGCGCACCAAATGAAGATAGTATGCCAAAGTTACACCCCCATAAAGTTGATACACCAAACTACCCAAAACAGGGTCCACAAAACTGTTGGCTTTTCATCTTCCGGAGTTAGGGTTTTGGATTTTCTTTATGTTAAAAAGGACTTTAGAGCCTCATTGTAATCATCTTCTTGCAAATGCGAATAGCTGTCACATCTCTTCTCAGAGATAAGTTGCTACCATTCTAGCGAGTCTTTCACTCTGTATTTCTACAGTTTTGTACATTTCGCTCATTAATAGAAATTTTGTATTATTGTATCTCTGTTTTTATGGTTGTATATTTGATATATATATTCTATCTTATTGGATATATGATATATCTATGTACATTTCTTTACTATATCTCCACTTTATGTTCGTGCCGAAAATAGTTCGGATTAATGGTATCAGAGCAGGCTGCTCTTGATCATTTTTCAGTGCATGTCCCTGATGAGGTCCAAGTATAACAAGTTGGGTCTCAGTATTGTCTCTCTTGAGGAAAATCCCTATCGCACGCCAAAGAAAACCTCCATAGTGGAATAAAATAAAAACATTAGAGAAGATGATTCTATTAGTTTGTTGCTTGAGCAAGCTCCCACACAACAGACGAACGAAATGATGGAGATTTTTTCCCACATTCTTCAATGCCTTTTGATAACAACTAACACATCTTCATCAAGTGACCACTTTGGAGGCACCTCACCTTTCAAGGTACAAGTCAATTTTGATATTCCCGTATTTGAAGGTCAGATAAATGCAGATGCCCTAGAAAAATGTTTAAATATGCTAGAAGGTTATTTCTTTGTTCAAAATTTCTCCGACAGGGAAAAGATCACCTTCTCACTCCTTAAGGCTCTCCCCCATGTCAAACATTGGTGGGAAAATTACTGAAAGCAAAGTTCCACAGAAGAGTTTGTAATATATGGGGCTGAGCCCACTTGGGATTTTTTTGTGGATGGGGTCAAGGAACAATATTACCTTGTTGTTAACTATGATGACCAGTACATGAGATGGAATAAAATGTGTCAAGAGAGGGGCTAAGAAATGCCAGATTTTACCAATACCTTCCATACCTTGCAAACCAAGCTAGGTATCAAAGACTCTAAGCGACATTTGGTTTTGAAATATCGTGGGGCTCTACACATATACATCCAAACTGAAATGGATTTTGTGGAAATCTCATCACAGGGTATTGCTTATCGATATGATATTAAAACTGAGAAGAAATTTAAGCACCAGAACAAGCAAAAGTTCAGGTCTGCAAATCTACAGCAACTAAAGAATGGTAAAGACGACCGTAACAACCAACCTTCAGAAAACCAATCCAAGCCACATGAAAAGAAGGGTAATGAAAAGACGAAGAAGGACACTGGAAAGTGGTGCGATTTCCACAAAATCCCCTGGCACAACGCTGATGAATGTTGCTCAAAACAATCATTGGTGGCCAAGATCAAAGACAAGGAGGTGAACCCTGATTCATAATTCGATGCAGAAAATAATGGGAAAAGAAAGATCATCGACGTAGACCCCACTGCTATTGTTGCGACCACAACAATTCAACCAGAAGAAACAACATATATTGAGGAGGGGGAGCACCTTTTTCATTCACCAATGTGGGTGAAGGGGACCCCGCTGCATTTTATTGTTGATAACAGAAGCTAGAAGAACCTTATCTCAACAGAGGTCGTCAAACAATTGGGATCGTCGACAATACCACACCCACACCCATACAACATAGGGTGGCTTCACCAGGGATGAGATCTCCATGTCAACCAACAATGTCGATTGTCATACGACATCCAACCCTTCAAGGATGAGGTGTTATGTGATGTTAGCCCGCTGGATGTCTGTGTTATTCTCTTGGGCCAGCCATATATGTCGAAGTGCCATGTTATCTATGAGTCTCGACCCCGTAGTGTCATTGTTACTCTGGGGGGTCATCTCTACAAGACACCATAGGTAGTTCCAACTACTGTCCCACTTAAACAATGCCGCAAGGTAGTATCTCATACTACAAAATTCAGCTTCTTCACAATCTGTACAAAAGGTGAACAAAAGAACACTGCAACTAATGCAGCCTCAGTTCAGGCACCTTTTGTCTAGCAAAAGCAAGTCGACAAGATTGATGAAAAGTGTAAGGATTCCTTTTGCACATAGTTAACTCATGTAGCCATACTAGTTAAAAAGGTCCAACCCTTCCAGCCATAGATTCGTGACAACCTTCAACAAGCTAAGCATCGCAACTTCTCCAACAAAGAAAACAACTCATCAAGATGCAGATTCAACAGATGATTTTTCCTCTCTCTTGGGCACTTAACGCAATGGATACCTTTCCTTCCTAAGGAGGGAGGATTGATCTAGGTGGATATCGGTGGCCACCCAACTATTCTAATTAGCTTAAAACATTCTTCTGACAATTTATTATTTTTAGCAGTTTTTTTGTTCCTAAACTTATGGGGCCATTTTGAGGGCCCAAATGAAGTTTTTTCGAGATCAAGCACTTCAATGATAGCCAAAGGCTCTGATTGAGCCCCCAAAATGAATATCTTCAACGATACATTTCCAACGAGCTATCGTGCGCCCCAAACAAAGATCGTACACCAAAGTTAAAGCCCAAGGAAGTTGATACACCAAACTACCCAAAACGAGGTCCACAAACTCGTTGGCTTTTCATCTTCCGGGCTTAGTGTTTTGGATTTTTTTTATGTTAGAAAAGCCTTTAGAGCCTCATTGTAATCATTTTCTTGCAAATGTGAGTAGTCGTCACATCTCTTCTCAAAGATAAGTTGCCACCATTATAGCGAGTCTTTCACTCTGTATTTCTATAGTTTTGTACATTTCTCTCATTAATAGAAATTGTGTATTATTGTATCTTTGTGTTTATGATTATATCTCTAATATATTATTGGATATATGATATATCTCTATACATTTCTTTATTATATCTCTGCTCTCATTTTTTTCCGAAAATAATATGGAACAATGGTATCAAAGCAGGATGATCTTGATCGTTTTTCAGTGCATGTCCCCGACGAGGTCCGAGTATAGTAAGTTGGGTCTCAAGCTTGTCTCTCTTGAGAAAAATTTCTCTCGCACGCCCAAGAAACACTCCATGGCAGAAGAAAATAAAAATGACAGAGCAGACAATTCTATTAATATGTTTCTTGAGCAAGCTCTCACGTGACAGAGGGACGAAATGATGGATAATTTTTCCCACATCCTTCAACGCCTTTATTATTAGACAAATCAGTAAGTGCGGACACAAACAGATCTCCCTAAATTCCACAGAAAACTAGAACAAAACATAACATAATACATACTTCGCCTTAAACTTCATTGTTATATAAACTAACTTAGCGAGGTACAAGTGACATACCTTTTAAACGACATTTGATCCTTGCTAATGTCGTCTTTGCAGCTCCTTCCTTGGGTTTGCAAAATAGTAAGCCTGTCTAAGAGTCACAAACCAAAAGAGAGAAAACAAAGATATATATTCTAATGAAGTCTATGTATATGATCAATCAATTATACAATAGAAGACGAGATGCTTTTATAGGGAAGAAATGTATTGTTGTATTAAATTAAATGGAAAGTGGAGAATACAACCCATGTCTTGATGTTGCAAGGTCCCCTTTCGATGGCTCTTTGCTCCAACACACACACATTTTATCCAATGCCTTGAATGAAGAAGATCCACAATTTGACTTGGAGAACTAAATCAAAGCTCTCAAGCATAATCTGAAGTATAACTCTCCATGCAAATCTTAGCCTATTCAACCTTAGCCTTTTCCATGAGAGATCCCTCTTTATATAGTGTGAAAGAGAGATGGATAAGGAGATTAGGATGATCCCACTAAATCAGAGAAGAGAGTAAGATCCAAACTGATCGGAGGCCACCTCATCTTCTAGAAGATTCCCTTCTAAAACATTCATGAAATTTGACGTTACTTATGCTTTAAGCATTGTCGCACCTTATGCACAAGCAGCATGCAATGATGTCGCAGTCCAGTTTTAGGGAAGAGTGTGAAGATCAAGCATCACCTCACCCCATGCATATAGAAGAGTACAACGACCTTTCTTTCTATGGCTTTTGAAAGGGGAAAGAAAACCACTTTTATCATGGAGAAAGTCTTCTTTTAATATTTTTAGGGAACATGAACACATGTTGTTAGTTGATCACTGATGTGACCAAAATAATGTGTAACAACCTTTCGATAAAAACTGGTGCATCTTTATCAAGCGACCACTTTGGAGGCACCTCACCTTTCAAGGTACAAGTCAATTTTGATATTCACGTATTTGAAGGTCAGATAGATGCGGATGCCCTAGAAAAATGGTTAAATCTGCTAGAAGGTTATTTCTCTATTCACAATTTCTCTAGCAGGGAAAAGATCAGGTTCACACTCCTTAAGGATCTCCCCCATGTCAAACATTGGTGGGAAACTTACTGGGAGAAAAGTTCCATAGAGGAGTCTGGAATATATGGGTTTGAGCCCACTTGGGGTTTTTTTGTGGATGCGGTCAAGGAACAATATTACCATGTTGGTAACTATGACGTCTAGTACATGAGATGGACCACACTGCATCAAGAGAGGGGACAAAAAGTGATGGATTTCACCAATACCTTCCATACCTTGCCCACCAAGCTGGGTATCAAAGACTCCGAGTTATGTTTGGTTCTGAAATACCATGGGGCTCTACACAGATACATCCAAACTGAAATGGATTTTCTGGACATCTCATCACTGGGTGTTGCTTATCGATATGTTGTTAACATCAAACAAGAATTTAAGAACCATAACAAGCGAGAGTTCAGGTCTGAAAATCCGCAACAACCAAAGAATGGTAAAGACGACCCTAACAACCAGCCTTCAGAAAACCAATCAAATCCACATGAAAATAAGGGTAATGAAAAGAAGTATGATCCAGGTGGATATTGGTGGCCACTGACCTATTCCAACTGGCTCCTTCTGTTCATTTTTTATTTAAAACATATTTCTGTACTACTTTATAATTGTGAGTTCTACACTTATGGGACTATTTGAAGCCTCACACATTCTCTAGGTGGATAGAGGTGGCCTCTTGCCTAATCCAAATTGCTTATTTTGCATGTTTTCATGTCAGCATATCTTGTTGTACTTCCAGGGATGTTTGGGGCCCTAAACATTGTTTTTTTGACTCAGCATAGTTAGACTTTAGACAAAGTCAGATTCTAATGGTAGAATGTGTAGATCTATGAAATACCTTTCCAACAGTCTATCACGCACCTAAAACGGAGGTCATATGCAAAAGTTACGACCCTAGGAAGTTGAGGTACCAAATTACACCAACTTGCCCATAGGGCCCACATGACTTTTGGCATTTCACCTTCTAGGATTAGGTTTTTGGATGTCTAGGGTTTTGGAATTCATGAATAATATGAAAAGGGCCTATGGAGCCTCATTGTAATCCATTCTTCTCAGACAGATGCGCGTAGCAACCACATCTCTTCTTAGAGATAGCTACCACCATTCGAGCAAGTTTCAGTTCTGCAGTTTTACAGTTTCAACGTATTTCATTATTTAATAGAAGATATTGTTCACTGGATATTTGTGTTATTCTTCCTATCTCTATGTTTATTGTATTTAGTCCGTTAATCAGTTCATTCTGCTCCAAAATCCGGATCAGTGGTATCAGAGCAGTCTGCTCTTCATTGATTTTTCTTTATGCATGTCCCCGACAAGGTCTGGATACAAGAAGTTGGGACTCGAACCAATCGATCCATTACCAGATCGGTCACACCGAGCCCACCAAAAACCCATGGGAGACGAAAATAAAGATGATGGAGTAGGATATCTTATTAAAATGTTGCTCGAGGAAGCCCTCGCGCGACAAAGGAATGAAATGATGGACAACTTCGCGTAGATCCTTCAACGATTGCCCACGAGAGAAGCATCTTCATCAAGCAGCCATGCAACCCCCTTCAAGGTACAAGTAAAATTTTATATTCCATTATTTGAAGTACTGATAGATTTAAATGTTGTAGATAAATATTTGAATCTACTCGAAGGATATTTTTCGGTCCACAATTTTATCGATAGGGAAAATATCACTTTTTCACTCCTCAAGGTCGTTCCCTGTGTTAAAGACTAGTGGGATACTTACTCTGAGAAAAGGGTCATGGAGGAATTTGTAATTTTTTTGGTGGCCCATACATGGGATTCCTTTTGAGATTCCATTAAAGAACAGTACTATCCTATTGGAAGCTACAAGGACCAGTACACCAGATGGACCACCCTATGTCAAGAAAGGGACTAGACAATACCGATCTTCACCATATTTTCCATACCCTATGCACCAAATTGGGTATCAAATATTATCAGCGTCATCTAATGCTCAAATGCCACGACTATTTGCATAGATAAATTCAAACAGAACTTGAGTTCCTGGACATTGCCTCATTGGACACGACTTATAGATACGCTATCAAGATCAAGCAGAAATTTAAGAAGAAATGACGAGAGTTTTGATCTGCAAATCCCTCACAAATGAAGCAGGGCAAAGGTAACCCCGACCCACACAGCAAGGGACTAAGTCAAGATGGCTTCCCTCGGGACAACCCGTCCAAGCCGCAACACAAGAAGGGAAACGAGAAGATGAAGAAGGACACAGGAAAATGGTATGAGTACCATAAAATTCCTTGGCACAACACTGATGAATTCTGCTCCAAGCAATCCCTCGTGATCGAGATGAAGGATTCCAAGTCAGAGGACAATTCTGATTCTGAGTCAAATCCTGAAAGAGGGAAGCGGATTATTGATGTTGAACCCAGCCACGGTCACTACCACCAAAGTTTGGCCAAGCGAACCAGAAGAACCAGAGGAAGAGGAACACCTCTTTCACTCGCAGATGTGGGTCAAGGGGGCTCTGATTCATTTCATTGTCGACAGCGGTAGTCAGAAGAACCTGATTTCAAGATAGGTCATCAAGTGGCTGAACCTACCATCGACACCGCACCCGCAACCATACACCACCAGTTGGCTTCGTCAAGGAAGATATCTTCGTGTCAGCGAACAATGTCATCTTCCCTACGACATCAAGCCTTTCAAAGATGAGGTACTGTGATATTTCTCCCCTTGAAGTTTGTGATGTTCTTTTAGGACAACCATATTTGTGAAATCATCATGCTGTGTATGAGTCTAGACCCCGCAGTTTTATTATTACTTTGGGTAGGAAATTGTATAGGATCCCAGAGGTGGCACCGTCTCTACTAAGCAATGCAATAAGGTCATTTCACAAACCATGAAATTCATCTTCTTTGTGATCCATGCTCACAGTAAGAAGAAGGTCGCTGCCACATCTGTGGCCTCTACACAAGGCCTCTCTTTACAGCAGAAGCAAGTGGATGATATCATGGAAGAATATAGAGACATCTTCGTCTCACTTACAGGGGTACCAACACACTGCCAAGTCAAGCATCCAATTGATCTTACCCCTAGCGCACCTCTACCTAATGGACCAGTCTATCAGTGCTCACTGATGGAGAATGACGAAATCAGGCGATAGATCCAAGAGCTTATTCAAAAGGGGCACATTAGACCCATCTCCTCCCCTTGCAGAAGCCCGATTGTACTGGTGCATAAGAAGGACAAGACTTGGCGACTCTGCATTGATTATAGATCCTTAAACAAAATCATAGTCAAGAACCATTACGCCATTCCCAGGATTGATGAACTTCTTGACCAACTCAGGGGGACAAAGTTCTTCAGCAAGATTGAACTGAAGTCTGGCTACCACCAGGTTTCATCAAATCAACTGATGCCTGGAAGACAACCTTCAAGTCTAAAGAAGGTCTCTACGAATGGCTAGTCATGCCCTTTGGCTTAACAAATGCACCAACCACTTTCATGAGGTTGATGGAGGATGTATTGAGACCCTTCACCAACTCCTTTGTGGTAGCATATTTGGATGACATCCTCATCTTCAGCAGAACGTGGGAGGTGCACATGCGGCATATTCAATAGGTGTTGAACACTTTGCGACAACACAAGCTTTATTCCAACTTGGAAAAATGCTCTTTGGCATGAACAGGGTCCAATACCTGGGATACATTGTTGATGAGCATGGGGTACATTTTGATCCAGATAAGATTCAATTCATCCATTACTGGCTAGCCCCGACCAAACTGACCAAGCTTCGAAGCTTCTTGGGACTAGCCAATTTTTACCTACGATTCGTGTTGGGATTCTCCCATATTGCATGGGCCCTCAACCAGGTGACCAAGGGTGGTGGTAGGGCCAAGTTCGTGTGGGGGAAGGAGAAGCAATGAGCATTCAAATATATGAAACATCATTTGTGCTCAGCTCCAACACTCTCCTTTCCCGATATGAAAAAACTATTCGAGATTGAGACTGATGCATCTAACTATGTTGTGGGTGCAGTTCTCACTCAGCATGGGCATCCGGTGGCATACCATAGTGAGACACTCTATGATACTGTCTGGAAATACCCCACCTATAACAAGGAAATGTATTCCATTGTACAAGCCTATCGTCAATGGAAACACTACATTCTGGGGAAAGAGACAATCATACACACTAATCACAAGCCTCTACAGTTCATACAAACACAAGGGAAATTGCAGAATGACCACCATCAGAAGTGGTCCACCTACCTGCAACAGTTCCATATCAACATCAAGTATAAGATAGGTATCTCCAATCATGTCGTTGTCTGCCTTAGTTGGCCTCTTGTGGTTGCACTCACCACTGTGTTCCATTCCTATGGACATGAAACATCGGAGTGGCCCCAACTTTACCAGCAAGATCCAAAATTCTCCACCACATATCAGCTCTTGGGTACATGCATCACTGTCACCGATTTTCACATTCAGGACATAATCTTATGCCACCTGGGCCATCTCTCTATTCCTACAAGCGAGCGTGCAAAGTTGATTTGGGAAGCCCACTACAGTCGGGTGGCAAGACATTTTGGCGTCGGGAAAACTGTGGTCATTCTTCAGAAAAAAATTTATTGGCCAAAACTTCGACAAGACATCAACAAGTATATCATATATTGCACTGCCTGCGCCATTTCCAAGCCAACCATCAATAAGAAAGGATTATATACCACTCTTCCTATTCCCAAGAAGACGTGAGAATCCATCTCCATGGATTACATGTCTAGTTTGTCATTCACCAAGCACGAAAATGACTGTGTGTTTGTGTTCGTTGATCGGTTTTCGAAGATGGCCATTCTCACAACCTGTAGGAAGAACTTCACAACGACAGATACTGCCAAGCGCTTCTTCGAACAAGTTTGGGTTCACTTTGGGATACAACAAACCATCATCTCTGACCAAGACAACAGGTTCCTAATATCCTTTTGGTTGAGTCTCTGGTCTCTGTTGGACACCAAGCTCACAAAATCCACTTCTTTCCACCCCCAAACCAATGGTCAAACCGAGGTTGTCAATCAGATGATTGTGCACATCTTGCGCATGTACAATTCTAAGCATCCCAGGACATGGGACGAGAGTCTCCCATATGTCCAACACAGTTACAACAAGGCTCTCCATAGTTCCACCAGGCATAGCCCATTTTAGGTGGGTCTGGGATTCAAACCCTTGGGACCCATGGATGTTTCACTTCCTCTTGCCATCACACAGACAAACTATTCCCCTGATCATTCTGCGATCAACAAAGTCACTAGATTCATTGAGCAGATTCAACACATCTGCCAACAGGTCCAGGCGATTTTGTAGAAATCCAATGCTAAGTACAAGAAGCACCATGATAAACACAGGGTACCACACCAGTTTCAGGTTGGCAAAAAAGTTTGGTTACATTTGCAGAAAGAATGTCTCACCAGGCCCTATCAAAAGCTTCACCCACTTCGTTATGGGACTTACACTATCACCAAGGCTGTCAGTAGCAATGATTTTGAGCTCAACACTCCAACTTTCCTTGGTCTGCATACAATGTTCAACATGGACCTCATTGGGCCATATTTTCCACCATTATTAGACACCTCTGAGATCGCCGAACAATTGACACCAACAAATCTCAACCCTGACTGCATGGAACAAGCATCCACCAACTAGATAGTGGACACACAGGTCAAGGGCACTTGCCAACAATGGATCCAACTTTATTGGGTTGTCTAGGCAGGGAAACTCCTACACTAAGGAAAGTGGCTCACCTGGGGCCAAATACAGTAGAAGTTTCCTCACTTGACGGGGGAACTCAACACAATGGACACCATTGATTCCTAAGGGGGGAGGATTGATTCAGGTGGATGTTGGTGGCCACCCACCTATTCCAATTGGCTCCTCGTGTCCATTTTTTATTCAACATGTATTTCTGTACTTCTTTATAATTGTGAGTTCTACACTTCTGGGGATGTCTAAATCCTCACACATTCTCCAGGTGGATATGGGTGGCCTCTCACCTAATCCAACTAGCTTATTTTGTATGTTTTCATGTCAACACATCTTGTTGTACTTCCAGGGATGTTTTGGTCCCCTAAACATTGTTTTTTTGACTCACCACAGTCAGACCGTAGACGGAGTCAGAGTCTAATGACATAATGTGTATATCTATGAAATACCTTTCCAACGGGCTATCACGCGCCTAAAACGAAGGTCGTATGCAAAAGTTACGACCCTAGGAAGTTGAGGTACAAATTACACCAACTTACCCATAGGGCTCACATGACTTTTGGCATATCACCTTCTAGGGTTAGGTTTTTGGATGTCTAGGATTTTGGCATTCATGCGTAATATGAAAAGGGCCTATGGAGCCTCCTTGTAATCCATTCTTCTCAGACGGATGCACGTAGCAGCCACATCTCTTCTCAGAGATAGTTACCACCATTCGAGCAAGTTTCAGTTCTGGAGTTTTACAGTTTCAACCTATTTCATTATTTAAAGAAGATATTGTTCACTGGATATTTGTGTTATTCTTCCTATTTTTGTGTTTATTGTATTCAGTCTATTAATCAGTTCATTCTGCTCCTAAATCTGGATCAACAAAGAAGGACATTGGAAAGCCCATTTAAAACCCAGTTTATTTGATCGAAAGATGGTAGCATCGATCTATCTTTAATAAGAGTATTACTTTGTTTAATTTCTTAGAACTAGATTTGTTTAATTTCTGAGATCTAGATTACATGATCCTTTGATATGTATTTTGTCAATATTTTCACATTATTAGTTAAGAGTTTTAGGGTTTTTTTGTCACATTTTACACATTTTTAGTTGCCTCCTATATGTAAATAGGGAGGGTTTTATGGTATGTATGTTTTAAATCTTTTGTTACACTTTGGTTACAAACTGAGTGTATGAATCACCATCCTTGAAGTGATAAGAGTCTTGACTATGATGTATTCTTTATAAAGGTTTAGGTGATGGGAAGGCACGCCGTGATGGGAATATGCACGTGCAAGAGGAATGGGTAGCCATGGCCATATGCATGGCCATCCAGTCTATAGAGTCTTTAAGACTCTGTAGTCGGGTGGATACTCCTCATCGTAATATGTCAGGGCCTCTGCAACATGTTGCTTGCCATCACATTGGATGATGTGAAGTGTCAATCCGGTGTTTACATCAATAGGACAATTGTCAATCAGAGGATGTACTGTCGGAATCAGGGATTTAAAGGAGCCGGGAAAGGTGCACTTTTTTTGGGTTTTAGCTTACACCTAATTAATTATAGTCAATTATAGTAGTTAAAAATGTCATAGTCTAAACGTTCTATGAAATGAATTTTCTCTTGCGATATTTTCTGGGGACATTTGTGATCTAGATTTATGAGCAGAACGAAATTAATAATAGATTGAATACAATAACACAGATATAAAGAGAACACCAATAGATATCCAATGAATAATAACTTCTATTGAATAAATAAAATAGGTTGAAACTGTAAAACTGCAGAACTGAAAACAACTTGCTCGAATGGTGGTATCTATATCTGAGAAGAGATGTGGTTGCTACGCGCATCTGTCTGAGCATAATGATTGCAATGAGGCTCCAAAGGCCTTTTTAACATTACTCATGAATTCTAAAACCTTAGACATCCAAAAACCTAACCCTAGGAGATGAAACGCCAAAAGTTATGTGGGCCCCAATGGGTAAGTTGGTACCTCAACTTCCCGGGGTCATAACTTTTGCATACAACCTCCGTTTTAGGCGCATGATAGCCTGTTGGAAAGGTCTTATCGAGAAATAAACATTATGTCATCAAACTCTTACTTTGGTTATAGATTGACTGTGGCAATGCAAAAAAACATTGTTTAGGGCCCCAAAACGACCCTTGAAGTACAGAAAAATGTGCTGACATGAAAACTTCCAAAATAAGCCAGTTGGATTAGGTGGGAGGCCACCAATCTCCACCTGGAAGATGTGTAGGGCTTTAGACAACCTCGAAATTGTATAACCCACGATTACAAAGAAGTATAGAAGAACGTTTTGAACTAATAATTGTCAAGAGGAGCCATTTGGATAGGTGGGTGGCCACCAATATCCACCTGGATCAATCCTCCCCCCTTAGGAAGAAATGGTATCCATTGCATTGAGTTCCCCCATTAGGTGAGGAAACGTCTATTGAATTTGGCCCCGGGTGATCCACTTTCCTTGGTGTAGGAGTTGTCCTGCCTTGACAACTCGATAAAGATGGATCCTCTGCTGGCGAGTGCCCTTGACTCATGTGTCCACTATCTGATCAGTGGATGCCTATTCTATGTAGTCAGGGTTGAGCTCTGTTGGTGTCAGTTGTTTTTCGATCTTTGAGGTGTCCAATAAGGGTGGAAAATATGGTTGAAGGAGGTCCACATTGAACATTGGGTGCAAGCCAAGGAAGGGTGGAGTGCTGAGCTCAAAATCATTGCTACCCACAGCCTTGGTGATAGTGTAAGGCCCATAGCGAAGTGGGAAAATATTTTGATGGAGCCTTGTAAGGCGTTCTTTCTGCAAATGTAACCAAACCTTGTCTCCCACCTGAAACTGGTGCGGTACCTGGTGTTGATATTGGCACTGCTTGTACTTAGCATTGGCTTTCTGCAAAATCTCATGGACCTATTGGAGGATTTGATGAATCATCTCAATGAACCTGGTGGCTTTGTCAACCTTATACTGAACATGGGAAGATTATGCTTGTGTGGTTGCAAGAGGGAGTGCAACATCAATGGGACCCAAGGGTTGGAATCCTAACGCCACCTGAAATGGGCTATGTCCAGTGGAGCTATGGAGATCCCTGTTGTAGTTGTTTTCAACATAGGGAATACTCTCATCCCATGTACACAGATGCTTAGAGTTGTACATTAACAGGATGTGCACAACCATCTGATTGACGACCTTTTTCTAGCCATCAGTTTAGGGGTGGAAAGCAGTGGATTTAGTGAGCTTGGTGTCCAACAATGACCAAAGACTCGACCAAAATGTGTTGAGGAACCTATTGTCTTGATCATAGAGGATTTTCTATGGTATCAAAAAATGGACCTACACTCGTTCGAAGAAGATCTTGGCAATATCTTTCACTATGATGCTCTTCTTACAGGTTGTGAGAATGGCCATCTTCAAAAACCGATCAGCTACCACAAATACACAATCATTTCCTTGCTAGATGGATGAAAGGATAGACATGTAATCCATAGAAATGGATTCCTAAGGCCTCTTGGGAGTAGGAAGAGGGTTGTATAAGACTTTCTTCTTGATGGCTGGCTTGGCAATGGCACAAGTAGTGCAAGATCTAATATACTTGCTGATGTCATGTCAATGTTTTGGCCAATAAAAATGTTTCTGTAGAAGGACCACAGTTTTCTCCATGCCAAAATGTCCTTCCATCTGATTGTAGCGAGCCTCCAAAATCATCTTTTCACGCTCTCTTGCAAGAACACAGAGATGGCCCAGATGGCATAACATTCCATCCTGAATGTGAAAATCGGTGACATTCACGCATGTACCCAAGAGATGATAGGTGGTGGCGAAGTCCAGATCTTTCTGACAAAGTTGGGGCCACTCAGATGCCTCATTTCCATAGGAATGGAGCACAGTGATGAGTGCAGCCATGGGAGGTCGACTAAGGTAGTCAGTGACACAATTTGTGTCTTGAAATTACTAAGACAACTAAGAGGGGGGGGGTGAATCCGTTGTTATTGTGCTTAAACAATTTTAAGTCCATTAATACATTCTTAATCTTTCTTCAACTGATCATCAACATTATACATCATATGGACAATAAAAGTAATGAGAATCAGTTACACATAAGGTATACACAAAGAAATATTTTCACGAGGAAACCCATAAAGGGAGAAAACCTCTTCTTCTTCGAAATGATAGGTAGTCTTTTAAGTTTTGTACATCATCTATAATTGAGCACCAACTCAATGTGAGGCTGCT
>JZKD02S0960022.1:337419-360123 GCA_000966675.3 Picea glauca
CAATACATATATGCATTATGCAAGTGTCCCATTCATGTGGAATATCATAGTCTTCAGAGTTAATAGATAGGATTGTTGACTAGTGGGAACATACTAAGAGATGGTGCAAAGCTTTTTATTAGAGTTGGTTATAAATGATTTATATTTCCTCACTAGTATACTCCATTAGGGTGTGGAGTTAATCTTGGCACACTAGTTGTAGGGAATATTTGACTTGCTACACTCATATAGTGCCACTATGAGTTAATGGAAGTGTGATGTATAACATATATGGTATTATGGATTGTTAGTTCATTTGGACCCACATTGTTAGCACCAAAAGTCACCTCTGGATTGCGGTAGAGGTAAGCCCAATACTCATCAGTTTTATATGTCACAATGAATAAATAAAGGTGGTCAAATGGGCACAGGCCCAAGAGAATATAGCTTTAACTTAGGATCTTGGACCATGCAATGCATAGGTAAGTGAGGTCTTGATCTAACTTTAGTTAGTAAGTCGCAGTAAAAGGGTGAGTAGGGGGAAGAACTGGTGAGGAGATGTAAGGGCCTGCTATGGACATCCGGTCTTCCAGCAGCCTAAGGAAGAAAAGCTTCAAGAACAAGATCCTCCTGGACCCAAAGCTTCAGACACTAAGATATGTCTAAATAACACAGTTACAACAACATGATGATCAAACCTACATCACAATGCTACTGTAACAGCTTGACTGGATCCTCCATGCTCGAGCTACTCAGCATAAGAGGGGAAAAGATAACACAAGAAACTGACTAAAACTAGTGAAAATATTGCAGTGATCAAACCTACATCACAACAACATCACAACCCTCGACTGGATCCTCCAATTCGAAGTGTCTTAACGCAGTGTTTACAAAGAGATGGAAAGAAGTTGACTTTCATTAAACATGAAGTCTCAAATACAGATACATAACCAGAGGAAATAGTGCTTCATCAAAACCTTACAATACAGGAGCCTAGCTCGACCATCAACCCTAACAAAATATCAAAACTGAGTATATATACTCAAAACAACTTACCATCAAGAGTGTGATTTGGCAATATCATTTAAATCTTTGCGTCTGCATGCCTCCTGACAAACTATGGATGGAGTCTTCTGTCAGAAGCAAGCTCTGTTAGACACGACCGTGATTCAGGAAGGTTCTGTCAGCTAAGCTGACTTGCTGACAATCCTGTCTTGGGATTTCCATTTATGGTGGAAATGATGTTCAACTACCACCACCACCCTCATAAATTCCTTACCAGGATCGAGGAGGCCCAAGTCAACTTCTGCACCTGTAGGATGTGGCAAACTTAGTATTCTGTCGTTTAGATATGAGCCAGATGCTTGTGGGGTGATCTAACAATGGACGTGGATCCTGATGAAATGATCGGTGTGTTCGGTATGGCATAGTGAATGAAATATGGCCAGGTGGACAACGTGGATGGAAGAGGAAATTGAGGATAGCGTGGGGGGCACACAAGCGGGAGATGAGGTGGAAGTGGCGTGGAGGGAATGGTACAGGTGGCGGGAGATGAGAAGGAAAGGTGCAACATGAGGGACGGTGAGTGGAGGATAGGTGTGAGGGAGAGAAAGTGATAGGAGAGTAGGATATGTGATGGACAAATCAGAGAGATGGAGTGGAGGATAGCTGCTGGCGGGATAGGGCGGCCACTTGTCGGCTCGGGATAGGGTGCTAAAATCACATGTGCATATCGGGGCTACAAAAAGTGGTTTGATTCCTCCCCATGTTTGCGCTCAATGCGTGTCTTTGGCTGACACATAGCGCCTTCTCAAAACCGTGGTTTCTTCCCTGACCCGCCCTAATTTTTTTAATGCCCACGCATGTTGGAGCCTTGATATGATCGACGACTGTCGATCTGAGGCACGTTGATCTTAGCCACCCATATTTGCACATGTCTTAACATGGCGCGCCAAGTAGTCACATCGACCCCGACAGACTTAGGATAAGCACCTATTAGTGGGTTTTTAGCCCTTTTCTTCGCCCTTTGTCACCTAGCGGCCAAAACTAAGGGAAAAACATCCCCCTCTACAGGAATATGTGATAAGATTAGGCTCCATGGGGGATAGAGTCCTCCCTACGAGGCTCTAACAACTCTTCTGCAGCTTTAGTGCCTTACGATTGGGCTATGGAGTTGAGCTCAAAACATCCTGCTAAAAAATATAGGATGATAAGTAAAATGAAAGCAAACATAGAAGGGCTCCAAGGAGCTTATTTATGTACAATCCTAAACTAATAAGATTTTACATGATGTTAGGTGAAAGCAAACTTCCACCATAGTCATTCAAGTAACTTCCTAACTGAAAGCTCCTTTACTCTGTCGATGATCACTAGCAGCTGATGCAACCGTGATAGTAGAATGGTTACACCCTTCAGCTCCCCTTCAAAGGTTGAAGCTGAGATGAAATAGGGTGGCTCCAAGATATGAAGGAAATTCCACTCCATGTACTCGCTAACAGGCTCATAGAATGAGTGGCAGATCCTAGAAAATTTGTAACAAGCAGCCTTATCTGCTCCACAACTGCTCACACGTGGCTAAATATCTCTAGTAAGAACAGGTGGAAGAGGAACTGATGCAGGCTGACTGTTCTTAGGCGATGGCTGCTCGCTTACAGGATCTGGAAAAAGAGATAAAATTCCCCTCCTACTGCTCCTTTGGTTCTTTTGGTTCTTCTTCTTGGCTCTACCAAGGGTCAGATTCATAATCGTCATAAACAAGACCCGTGGGAAAAATCTACTCTTCATCATGCTGCTCACTGTCTTCTACAGGCCCAGGATGGCTGATCTCCTCACGATAATTTTTTTTAGCGAACATAGGATAAGGATCTGCAGTCTGTTCTTGGAAATCCTGCATATCCAACTCAGAATCTGATTCGTAGCTATCATATACAAGTTGGTTTCTCCTCTAGTCAACAAACTACAATGTGGGGCTCTGCTGCTCCTCATCAAAATAATCATCAAAGATTGGTACAGAAGGCACATCAGGAGTAGAATGCGAGGCCTCTACAGTCATGAAATCTTCAATGCTATCATCATCCGTAGGGTTGTCAAGAACATCTACCTCAAGGATTGGAAAATCCTCAACGCTTTCTTCAGACTCCAACCTTTCTATGTCGGCAACGAGTGATTTTACCATCTCCATCAACTTACCCAGAGCATCTTCTTCCTCCTCATGGTCTTCATCCTCACAAACTTCATTAGATGCAGCCATATCTTGATCATGGCCATCGTATTCCTCACAACAACCATGACAAATCAACTCAGAGGGATAAAACTTCTGGCAATTAGTGTTGAAAGATGTGTGAAACTGTTCCTGGGAAGAGATGCTAGTAGGGGGTAAATAATGATACCACTCACGAGCATCCCCTGCTAATGAAAACAAGAACATCTTCATTAATACATATTCATGATGTATCTCCCACTGGTGCATTAGTTCATGAAATTCTCTGAGATGCTGAGTAGGGTTGTCCTCTCTATGCTCTCTAAATATAGGTAGATAATCATTCCATTCATCTAGAGAAGGAACAACATTTGGAAAACCAGGAACAACAGAAAAATTAAAGGGAGCAAACCTCTGATCCAGGATTCTTTCCATTCCGAACCAGCGGAGTCACCAATCGATCCTTCAACCATGGAGTCACCGATTAAATGATGTGCATAATGAGTGTGTATGGTCTTTGTTCGCCATCAAATACTAGCTTTGATCATTGTTTTCTCCCAAGGTCTACCAAGTGTAGCCAAAAGCAACCACACTGAAAAAGCGAAGCCAAGACGGTGAAGTTGCGAGGTGCAAGTACAATCTTCAAAGGTTCTGATGTCTGATGCACCTTCAGAATCAAAAGTTCATTGTTGTTCTACCGAGGGAAAATCTTCAATCTCGTCCCTGGCAGCGACGCCAGAAATGTTAGCACCAGAAGTCACCTCTGGATTGCGGCAGAGGTAAGCCCAATACCCATCATTTTTATATTTCACAATGAATAAATAAAGGTGGTCAAATGGCCGCAGACCCAAGAGAATATCACTTTAACTCAAGATCCTGGACCATGCAATGCATAGGTAAGTGAGGTCTTGATCTAACTTCAGTCGGTAAGTCGCAGTAAAAGGGTGAGTAGGGGGAAGAACTAGTGAGGAGATGTAAGGGCCTGCTATGGACAACTGGTCTTCCAGCAGCCTAAGGAAGAAAAGCTTCAAGAACAAGTTCCTCTTGGACCCAAAGCTTCATACACTAAGATATGTCTAAACGACATAGTTACAATAGCACGATGATCAAACCTACATCACAATGCTACTGTAACAGTTCAACTCGATCCTCCATGCCCGAGCTACTCAGGATAAGAGGGGAAAAGATAACACAGGAAAACTGATTAAAACTGGTGAAAATATTGCAGTGATCAAACCTACATCACAACAACATCACAACCCTCGACTGGATCCTCCAATTCGAAGTGTCTTAACGCAGTGTTTACAGAGAGATGGAAAGAAGCTGACTTTCATTAAACATGAAGTCTCAAATACAGATACATAACCAGAGGAACCAATGCTTCATCAAAACTTTACAATATGGGAGCCTAGCTCGACCATCGACCCTAACAAAATATCAAAACTGAGTATATATACTCAAAACAACTTACCATCAAGAGTGTGATCTGACAATATCATTTAAAGATTTGCATCTACATGCCTCCTAGCAGACTGTGCATGGATTCTTCTTTCAGAAGCGAGCTCTGTTAGACACGACCGTGATTCAGGAAGGTTCTGTCAGCTGAGCTGACTTGCTGACAGTCCTGTCTTGGGATTTCCATTTATGGTGGAAACAATGTTCAACTACCACCACGACCCTCATAACTTCCTTACTAGGATCGGGGAGGCCCAAGTCAACTTCTACACCTGTAAGATGTGGCAACCTTAGTATTCTTCCGTCTGGATCTGAGTTGGATGCTTGTGGGGCGATCTGACAGCGGACGTGGATGCTGATGAAATGATCGGCGTGGTCGGTATGGCATAGCGAATGAAAGATGACTAGGTGGACAACGTGGATGGAAGAGGAAACTGAGGATAGTGTGGGGGGCACACAAGTGCGAGCTAAGGTGGAAGTGGCGTGGTKGGAGATGAGAAGGGGAGGTGCGACAGGAGGGACAATGAGTGGAGGATAGGTGTGAGGGAGCGAAAGTGATAGGAGAGTGGGAGATGTGATGGAAAGATGAGAGAGATAGAGTGGAGGATAGTTTCCGACGGGACAGGGTGACCACTTGTTAGCCCGTGATAGGGTGCTTAAATCACATGTGCATATCGGGGCCACGAAAAGTGGTTTGATTCCTCCCCACTTTTGCGCCCGATGTGTGTCTCTGGCTAACACGTAGTGCCTTCTCAAAACCGTGGTTTCTTCCCCAACCCACCCTATATTTTTTAGTGCCTGTGCATGTTGGAGCCCCAATACAATCAATGATCGTTGATCTGAGGCGTGCTGATATTAGCCACCCAAATTTGTGTGCGTTTTAACATGACGTGCCAAGCAGTCACATCGACCCTGATGGACTTAGGATAAGCACTTATTAGTGGGTTTTTAACCCTTTTCTTCGCCCTTTGTCACATAGCGGCCAAAACTAAGGGAAAAAAATCGCCCTCTGCAGGAATATGTGATAACACACATGATCATAGGAAGACAACTAATACTAGTTTAAGGTTTCTTGGAGGGCACACTTTATGATTTGGCAAGAGGCCTTTTTAATTTTATCAAGTATTAGCTAGACGTGGCCAAGAGGAAATATCATGGTAGAGTTTGCATATATCTATATTTAATGCTTAATCTTCTTTGAGTGCATTCCATCATTTTGATCTCATGTAACAATAGAAGAACAAGGTGAGAGAGAACCTCACATGGTCATATGGACTAAGGTGATGATACCGGCAAGGGGAGGCAAGGTTGGACAAGTATTTGGCCATGCATCTTTGCCACATGATTCCAATAGAATATGGTGTTGGATTGATTACCCAATGAAAAGATGGACTACAATGGAGACCCAAATCTTCCCCCTCCACCAAAATTTGCTTGGGGTAAGATAGGTGAGAAACATTGTTTTCTGGATTTTTTTATGAATATTTTAATGTTTTAGATTTTTGGGTATATATTGATATTAATTTCCCATGGAAATGATTAATATATATTGTACCAAGAAAGACATTTCAACCTTGAGTTGGAGAGAGATGACCATTAGAGGGAGATGTTATAGTAGAGTGGTCATCCTTAACCTGATTATATATTTGGGTCATCGGAGGGCCTAGCCACAAAGTCGACGATTGACTTTGTGGATGGGCCCTTGGATGACCCAAATCTACAATCAAGATAAACTCAGGTTAGTAGAGTCAATTGCACCATGAGAGGCACATGAGGGAGACTTTTCAATTTATTATAGAGACACCGATGTTTCTCTTGTAGGGCATCTATTTGATTGATCTAAATGATGTTTAGGACAAATTTTAAATGCTTGCGTTGGGATCCTACTAGAATGGAGACCACTATTAAAAACGGTTGTGACATTAAGAGGATGATAACTGATCATTCTAGGTGGTAGAGATCCATTCGCAAGATGACTTGAAGGCATGGAGGTGGTGAGGGGGGAGGGATACTAGCTCTTCCATCCCCACAAGGGGATTGATTTGATATGTATATAGTGGGAACAATGCCCCTATTTTGTATTAACATATATTATATTCTGAAAAACTTTATGTAGAAACACTCTATTTATGAATAAATTTTGTTTGGCTTTTATTAAATGTGCATCTTTAATGTAAGAGTAACAAGTGTTAAAGAAATATACTATTTTTCTTTTTTGAATTAGCTTCCACTTATCATGATAAAACTAATGCACAGAGATTTAAAATTATGTGGAAACCATTAGCACCATTCAATTTGATTTCCTTTAACAAAACAATTAGAAGTGGGGGGTATTTATTCCCCCAAAGTCACCGAGGACTTGCATCAGGAACTAATCATTGCTATGTATCCTAACGTCCCAAACTTGGCCACCTCCTTAAACCTTATATTTTGATTCTTTGTCTTTTCCATCCCATGCTTGTGGTGAACTTGTCACAAACTTGCATGCCATGTATTGTAATTTTGGGACATGATGCTTTACCTTGATATGTGTTGATTATGATGTTTTACTTGGAGGATGTGTGAAGGAAAAAGTGATGATTATGTGATGTTAGGTAAGAGTAAAACTGACATGTTTTGGTGGATCCATTCATGATATATGAAGTTGATCCATATTATTTTTATGACATGTTTTTAAATATAGGATAATTATATGCAAATCAACATGATACATATGTGTTTATGTCCAAGACTTAAAATTGATGGACATGGGGTGGGTTTTGATCCACTTATGTGTGCAAAAGTCACAATATCTTTTAATATAATCTCTCATGATGCAACCATACATTTAACTACCACCTTCAACCTTGATTCCTATTGATCCCAATATTTAATAAACAAAATGTGTAAAAACAGAAAAACAAGCTCACCCTTACCTCACCTGTGCATATAGAAAAAATCCTATGAACCTACTTCGATTATACATTTCCCATATATTGTTCTCTCAATTAATTAGTAACTACTTATACATTGCTCCTTAAAATTGTTGAAAAAATTCCAACTAAATTTGAATAATTTTCTTATATATCGATGAAAGGATGCCTATATTTCATGGATAAGAGATTTTAATAAGCTAATTTAATCGGTCAAAAATTAAATTATGCGGAACATTGCATGATTATGTTAGCGCTTAGTGTTATGTCTGATCTAGGAGGAAATCAGTGGCCACCTACCTATTCCATTGGTTGAAAACAAGGGTTTCCACCTTGGCAAATTTTCTACATATTTTCGAGTCCTAAACTTTCGGGGCCATTTTGAGGCCCTAAACAATGTTTTCTGGGCCCACCACAATCACATTATAGGATTTAGCCGAAGTGTTGTGGAAAAATGTGTAGTCCTCACATACATCTTTCAAACTAGCTATCATGCACCCCAAACAAAGATCGTATGCAAAAGTTACGCTCTTGGAAGTTGATGTACCAACTTACCCCATCGGGGCCCACATGAATTTTGACATTTCATCTTCCAAGGTTAGGGTTTTGGATTTTATTTATGTTAAAAAGGCCTCTAGAGCCTCATTGTAATGATCTTCGTCTTCTCACGAATGAGCATAGCCATAACATCTCTTCTCATAGATAAGTTTCCACCATTCTTGTGAGTCATTCACTCTTTAATTTTACAGTTTCTGTACATTCTTTCATTAATAGAAATTGTGCATTACTATATCTCTGTGTTTATTGCAATATTTCTAGGTATCTCACAATATCTATGTATATTTCATTGTTATATCTTTGGCTTCATTTCATTCTAAAAAATAATCCAGATCAGTGGTATTAGAGAAAGCTGCTCATTGTAGTTTCTTAGTGCATTTCCCCGACAAGGTCAAGGTACATAGAGTTGGGTCTCGAGCTAGTTTCCTTTGAGGAAAACGTCTCTCATCATCCTAAGCAGCTTCCCATGGAAAAAGAAAATAGAGATGTGGGAGGAGAAGATCCCATCAAGTTGTTGCTCGCGGAAGCCCTCGCGCAATAGAGGAACAATATGTTGGAGAATTTTTCCCAAATCCTTCAACGATTGTCGAAAATAATAGGCGCGTCTTCGTCAAGCAGTCGCTTTGGAGACACTACCCCATTCAAAGTACAAGTTAATTTTGATATTCCCGCATTTGAAGGTCAAATCAATGCAGATGCTTTGGAAAAAGGGTTAAATTTGCTAGAAGGTTATTTCTCTGTTGACAATTTTTCTGATAGAGAAAAGTTCACCTTTGCACTCCTTAAGGCTCTCCCCCATTTCAAACATTGGTGGGAAACATAATGGGATAAAAGTTCCACATAGGAGTTTGGAATATTTGGGGTCAAGCCTACTTGGGATTTTTTTATGGATGCGCTCAAGGAGCAATTTTATCTTGTGGGAAACTATGATGACTAGTACATTAGATGGACCACGCTACATCAAAAGAGGGACCAAACAGGGCCAGAGTTCACAAATACCTTACATACCTTGTGCACCAAGCTAGGTATCAAAGATTCTGAGTGACATTTGGTTCTAAAATACCATAGGGCTCTACACAAGTACATACAAACTAAAATGGAGTTTCTAGACATCTCATTACTAGGAGCCGCTTATAGATATGTTCTCAAAATTGAGCATAAATTTAAGTAGCAGAACAAGCGGGAATTTGGGTCTGCAAATCCACCAAAACTAAAGTATGGTAAATTCAGTCCTAACTCACAAAACAGTCAAGGAAACCAGTCCAAGCCACAAGAAAATAAGGGTAACAGGAAGACGAAGAAGGAAACTGGGAAGTGGTGCGACTTCCACAAAATACCTTGGCACAACACCTATGAATTTCGCTCGAAATAGTCATTGGTGGTCGAGCTCAAAGAAACAGAGTCGAGCCCCGACTCAGACTCTGATTCAGACACTAATAAAATAAGATAGATAATTGATGCAAAACCCACTGCTACTGTTGCGACTGCAACAATCCAACCAAAAGAAACAAAGGATCCTGAGGAGGGGGAGCGCCTTTTCCATTCATAGATGTGGGTGAAAGGGACCTCGCTGTATTTTATTGTTTATGGAAGAAGCCAAAATAATCTCATCTCAGTGGAGGTCATCAAGCAGTTGGATTTGCGGACAAAACCACACCCGCAACCATACAACATCAAATGAATTTTCCAAGGATGATATCTTTGTGTCAGCCAACAGTGTCGCCTACCATATGACATCAAGCCCTTTAAGGAAAAGGTGCCATGTGATGTTTCCCCACTAGAAGTTTGTGATGTTCTGTTAGGCCAACCATACATGTGGAGTGTTGGCACAGGGGCAAACCCAGGGTTCAATGCTCAAGAGTGCACCAACAAAACCCTAACTACCGACCCTTTCGGCAACACCTGCGAAGCAGATGAAGTCTCACCCAAGGTAGAGGCAGGGGTGGTTGCAGGACTGAGATGTCTGCAACCTTATCTGGGACAGATATATGTGATTATAACACTTATAAATCATCTAGCATGGTTTATTAATCAATATTCAACCCTTACAACACTTCACAAGTAACATAGAGTATCGCAGTGAGTACTTAGATCTAAGATAATTCAACACTTAGCCACAATAGGCTCAACAAATCAAGAACTAAGCATCTTACATATCAGATCTAATATTCATTCTTATCTCAGAAGCATAAAGCATAACTAAACCTATTTAATCACATCAAGCACTTATCCAAGAAGAAGATAAGCACATTAGGTCGAAGCATAGAGCACAATACACATAGTTACCATGGTTCACTCCCACCCTGGGGCTATGTCCACAAGATATTCTTCTTTATTATCTCACTCAAGCAGTTACAACATAGAGCTTCGACAATCCTTACTTCGCATAGGACAGAAGATCTGCACATCTCGCTAGATCCTTCTTCCTTTCACTTCGGCACAAAACAACTTGTGAGCTTCTCACAATCATGCACAGAGCATTTACAAGATACATCCGATCACATAGATCCAGTCCTGGCACTAAGCCATCAACTATACATCACATAGATGTACTACTCTCCCCTTCCCCCTCTTTCTTACATTGCCTAAGTATCTATTTATAGATTACAAAAATGGGCCTAAACGTGGGTGAACCCATGGCCCAACATCCCTTTCCCGTTACATTAACCCAAAACCCTAAAGGGACCCAAAAATAGGTCTAGTTTCCCTAATTTCCTCTTTGTGTTGCGCTCCATCTTTGGAAAGCTGTAGAAGTCCCAAAAATGGTCAAATATGACCAAGTATTCTTCAAAACTTGGTCAAGGGCCAATAGGCCCCCAACACTCACATGTGACTCGTCCCAAGTCACTCTGGTCTGATCAATTCCACCTCGAATTCTTTGATCTTGGCTCGAGCTGCTTCGAGCTTGGCTCGAGCTGCTTCGACTTGCTACAGTGCGACAACCTCTTGCTCAGTGAATTCCTGGATCACTATGTCATTGAGCAGTCCTTCCAGGCGTTGTTCTGCAGTGATGACAACCTGTTCGAGTTCAACTCCCTGGATTTCAAGTTCAACGAACAATTGACATGCCTTTTCTTGGATTGGATAAAGTTGTTGGGAAACTTCCATCACTTTACTTTGCACCGTATGTACCTGTTGTTGGGTTGTGCATTGTTCTGTGAACCTCTTCATTCTTTCAACTGGGGTCAAAGTATTTATCTGCATCTGTAGCATGTCTGCATGCTGCTTTACTTCTTGGAGCTGTGTCTCCAATGTCTGCAATTTTGGATTCTCTGTGAGGGTTTTATAAGTCTGGGAACTTCTAGTGCTCAGCTGCTTGCATTCTAGGGCAAAGGTTTTTAATCGATCAATTGCACTTCAAGCAGTGACCTCTCTTAGATCTTTTATTTCTTGGGGGGTCTTGGGCATGGTGCGGAGCTCCATATCTGTGATGCACTGTTGGAGTTGCTAGATTACTTCTTCCAGTTGGGTCACCTACTGTGGGAGACGGTCTTCCATCTTCACTTCTATGACCTTCACAGAGTGAAGTGCTTTGTGAACCCTTTCCTGTACTTCAAGTTTCTCTGCTAGCAATTGTGCCTTTTCCTCATCCCACTTCGCTTTTAGGGAAATATTTTCTCGTTCTGCCTCACTCTGTTGTTCTAGAAGTGCTTTCTGTGCTTGCATCAAATCCTGGGTGGCTTGTGCTGTGTATTCTTGAGCTTATCAAAGGCGAGCTTCAACTTGATCAATGATCTGGTGTAAATGAGTGGGCTCATTGCCTATTCCTGATGTTCCTCTTATCAAGAGCACTGTAGAAACTACTCGGTTGGACTAGAGTGCCTACTGCACTTCTTGGAGTTCTCCCTTGATTCGGTTGAATATCTCCTCTTGCTTTGCTTCTTGCTTTTCTGCGAGCTTTAGTGAAACATCATTCAGCGCATCAATTAAGAAGTTGAAGTCATCCGGGGTAAGGGTAGTTTTAAGCGTGGTCCAGGTGGCCTTAGCTTTCTTTCGGGAGGAAGGTTTTGGTGGTGTAATATTTCTTTTCATGGAGGGATCCTCCTCCTCTCTAGGTGGAGTAACCTCACCTCTGTTTTTCTCAACTTCTGTGCCGCCTAGCTCGTCACCATCACCTCCCTGCACAGGTGAGATCGAAGTAGTCTTCGTGGAAATGCTAGGAATATCTTCAACTTCATCATCCTTCTTAGTCTTGCTTGGCCCAGGTGTATCTAGCATAACTTCAGGGATTTCCTCGTCGGACATGTCTGTGGGGTCCGCTACAATAAGGAGGTTTGACAACCATTCCTTGGTAATCTCCTCCAAGTCATCTTCTGTCAGCTTGTAGTAGGATTGGAGATGTTGTTTATGCTCATCACTGCGCGCTGTAATATAGGTGAAGTGGCGGTCCACACTGAATTTCATCAAAGGTCTAAACCTATGAAGTACACTTGGGGTGATTCACGGTGTAGACTGAATTTCATTCTTCAGTTGGTTGAAATAGGTGTGCAAGACAACATTGGACTAAGAGGCTTGCAACAGATAAGAGGTTGCATTAACTGATGTTCTGTCCATATGGCATGGTCTAACAGTCTAGTGGTGAGACATAAAGGCGTTTCGACCCGTCCGAAGCAAAAGTCGAACGGTTATATTGGCCTCCAACGACTATATTTTTGTGCCATGGCGAAGTGCCATAGGTTACTGTTTGAATATCCCGACGAAGATCGATTCCTGTGATTTTTCCTTCTGTGAAGTTTCCTCTGGAGTCTTCTGTAACTTTCCAATTTTGGCCCTCTTCTTACTTAGCTTCCTAGCCTTTTTCCTAGTAAGCTTCGTCTCGGTCATCCTTTTTCCATTCTGATTCTTATCTTCTCTTGACGTAGTCACTTCGCGCTGCTTAGGTTCTTTCTTCAGATCCAAAGGTAATACTCCTTCATCATATGGATTAGGTATTTCAGTCTTCTGTGGTTCCTCTAATTCTCTTATAACTTTGATACCCAAGTCCCTGGTGTTCAATGGCTTAGGTCTGTCCTCTTATTCTTTCATCAAGTAGGAGATCCTTCTAGACATAAATTCCATGAGTTCTTGCTTCTTCTGTTCTAGAGCATCCTTTTCTTCTGTTCTCCAGATCTGGTCTTTTTCAATCCAGATCTTGCTTGAAAAAACTGGAAATGGGGCATGGTCCTCAATAAATTTAATAACTTCGAATTCTTCCTCTGTCGAAGTTCCATGGGTACTCATAGCTATCTGGGTAATTTTGCCACATAGGCTTACCATTTTTCCTTTAAACAATCCGATGGTTCCTAATGAAGGGACTAGAATAGGCCTTCCTAGGGTTTCCCAAGTGCTTTCTGTCATAATGTTCATCGGTGTTTCCTCATCTAGAGCACAGTCAATGTCGAAGTCTCTTATTCTTACTTCGATTTTCTCCTTTTCTTTGAAGATCTCTGACAAATTGACATCCTTATGTTCATCTAGGGTTTCTTTTATTTTCAGTAACATGATCTCTGATTCTTTCTGGGGTTCTTCTATATTTTTAGTCTCTTTATATCCTTCAGAGTTTTCTTGTTCCATATTCATCTTTTCAAGTCTAGCAATCATTCTAGGGGAATCCAATACTTCATGGTCCATAACTCTACAACAGAGGCAGTTAGGGTTTCTCCCAGGGCATTCCTTAGCAAGATGTCTTGGTCTTCTACAATTGTAGCAAAGAGTTAATCCTCTCTTTGTATTCAATGATCCCCAACTCTTTTTGTACTGTGTGCTAGGATCATAAGGGCTAGCCTGCAAAAATTTCTTTCTAGGGTCCTGCATCCATTGGTTAGTCCAAAAACTCTTTCTATGAATAGATATAACATATCTTTCACTATTTCTATTCATATCAAACTTTCTTTTATCTAACAATGCTCTAGTTTTTAAGATGAGGCAATCAAACATACCAAAATCCATACGTTAGAAGTAAATTTTTTCACTTATTTGCTTCCATGGGGCACAAAGCTTTCATATCTAAAACTTGAACTATTCTTACCTTTACTAGAGGCTAGAGCTTACAGATCTTACCTCTTTTCTGTAGAAATTTCTACTTTTACCTTTCTTAGAGCACAAAGTGTTCAGATCTCACTTCTTTTCTTCAGTACCAACCTCTTTTCTTGCAGATATGACCTCTTTCCTTCATATATGACCTTTCTTTCTCAGCAAAAAGATTTGCAGGTCAAGTAGAATACTGTGCACTAGGGAAACAGATCTGTGCACAGAGCTTATTTCGCACAAAGCTTTTTCTTCTTTAGTTCCCAGCAATCATAGTTTTAGGTCCCAACAATGGAACCATTTGTTGGCACAGGGAAGACCTAGGGTTCAACACTCAAGAGCGCACCAATAAAACCCTAACTACCGGCCCTTTCGGTAACACCTGCGAAGCAGATGAAGTCTCACCCAAGGTAGAGGCAGGGGTGGTTGCAGAAATCATATGTCTGCAACCTTAGCTGGGACACAGATATGTGATTATAGAACTTAACAATCATCTAGCATGGTTTATTCATCAATATTCAACCCTTACAACACTTCGCAGGTAACACAGAGTATCGCAATGAGTACTTAGATTTAAGATAATTCAACACTTAGCCACAACGGGTTCAACAAATCAAGCACTAAGCATCTTACATATCAGATCTAACATTCATTCTTATCTCAGAAGCATACAACATAACTAAATCTATTTAATCACATCAAGCACTTAGCCAAGAAGGAGATAAACACATTAGGTCGAAGCACATAGCACAATACACACAGTTATCGTGGTTCACCCCCACCCTGGGGCTACGTCCACAATATCTTCTTCTTTATTATCTTAGTCAAGAAGTTACAACACAAAGCTTCAACAATCCTTGCTTCGCACAGGATAGAAGATTTGCGTAACTCGCTAGATCCTTCTTCCTTTCACTTCAGCACAAAACAACTTGCGAGCTTCTCACAATCATGCACAAAGGATTTACAAGATACATCTGATCACACAGATCCAGATCCTGCCTGAAAAATCTATCGTGCATCCCAAACAAAGATTGTATGAAAAATTTATGCCCTTGGGAAGTTGACATACCAACTTACCCCATCGGGGCCCACATGACTTTTGGTGTTTCATCTTCTGGGGTTAGGTTTTGGATTTTATTTATGTTAAAAATTCCTCTAGAGCCTCATTGTAATTATCTCCATCTTCTTGTGAATGAGCGTAGCCATCACATCTCTTCTCAGGGATAAGATGCCACCATTCTAGCGAGTCATTCACTTTGTAATTTTTACAGTTTTTGTACATTCTTTCATTAATAAAAATTGTGCATTACTGTATCTCTGTGTTTATTGCAATATTTTTGGGTATCTCGCAATATCTCTGTATATTTCATTGTTATATCTCTCCCTTCATTTCTTTCTAAAAAATAATCCGGATCAATGTCTTACATATAATTTGTGTTTGTGCTATGGTCGCACTAATAGAATATTTTTGTATCCCATATATATACTCTTTTAAGCTAGGAGAATATGACCGAAGTATGTATATAATTCAAAGATAATATTGTTTGCACTAAATCTTTCATCAATATTTCCTTTGTCTCCTACACACGTATGCAGAGAAAAATGTTGGTGTGGAAGGATTTACCATTTATTCCCCCAAATAAAAACGATGGGCAATACATACCCAATTATAGAGCATTTAATGCTTTATAAGCTAATAACTTTAACACGTAGCATATAGAGCATCAAATACTCTGTAACCAAGTGTTATAGCTCACCAAAACAATAAAAACTATGTAATTGGTCACTTCATGTAACATAAATCATCTATGGCGAAAAATACTCTTAATAAAAAATTAAAAAGAAAAAAAAAAGTGGATAAGTTATTTCAAAATGGTAGGGGATTTGGAGAACTGAACCAAGGAATATTGCCTTGGAAGTACTGTCTTAAAATCAAATGACAAAGTGTCTCGCTATGACAGGAAATGTGGCAAGGCAAGACACACCGTGAAAGGCAATACACTTAAGTCATAGTCTAAATACATTACATTTTTTCCCTTTTCTGGGCATATTTTCTTGAAATCCGCTGACGTATTTTTGGATCTGCATATTTGAGTGGTTAATTATGTATAATCTGAGTGCTCCATGGGTTCTTGGTTACGCTGAATCCATTTCTGCATTCATAAATAAAATTTAAGCAACAAAAAGTTGTGATTTCAGGCGGATTTATGTTGTTGGATTCCTACAAGAAGGACAAAAACATAGAACAGTTAGACAACGCCATACACTTAATGTCTTCTACCTCACTAAGTTTTACAAGTTAAAAGTTATGGTAGTGTTAGCATATCTCTGAATGCGTGGTTGTTATGCTTTCATGGTGGCAAATATGTCATGCATTCCCACGTACTATAATTTCTTTTAATACTAAATAAAAAATAATTTAAAACAAACGTGATCAAATTCTTTTTTTTAAACATCCCTTTGGCACCATTTTAAAAATCCTTACAATCTTGACATTTTTTAAAAACATCCCTTTGGCACCATTTTAAAAATCCTTAAAATATTGACATGTTTGGGATTGTCACAACCTTAAGTACACATGATGACAAATAGCATAAAGTATCACTGCTATGCCCACTCCCATGGTAGAACATAGGCATGCATAAAGTATAGATTTTGAGTTGCAAAAGTTTGGGTTTAAAATTTATTTTCTGATTGAGAGAGGTATCCAAAAATGTAGGATTGACAATTTTATTTTCATTTTAGTTTATTTTTTTGTTAACTGTCCACATCCTTTGTATTAGCTCAAAAATAAAAATGCAAGGACTTTGTTGTTGGTCTGCCGTTTGGGAAACCAGACCAACAATAAAATGTCTATTTGTCAAATTTACCAGTCTTTAAAAACTAGTGTTTTTCAAAATCATAGAGAAAAAAATAACATAAGTTATGAATAGTAAAGGAATGTCTATTAAAGGCTTGCGTATCATTTATATGATTGAGGGGAGTTGGGGAAAGAGCACGCAATCCTTGGAACTAGAAAAAAGAGAATCTAATGTAAGAACCATGAGAAAATTAAACAAGAGGAGGATTCTCTTCTGCTACTAGAACCTATGGTTGAGGATAGTTCAGGTTGGTGAAGTCCAGTCCAACCATTTTTTCTACCAACAGGTTCATCTTGTGATCCATGAGATTCACTTAGAGCTGTATATCATCCAACTGGAGGAGAATCTCCTGATGATCTCTGTTCCTCTTCACGAAAACTTTTCCCATTAGCATATTGAAGTTCCAATAGAGATCAGTGGTTTTAAAATATTGGGATTTTCGTGCCCTCGTAGAGATAGGATTAGGAACCTAGGTCCGGGTGGTGTTTGTAACCTCCTCATTAGAGATGAAATGTATGAGAACCCGAACACCTTTTTCATCAAGGTCAATTTAAACCTAAATTTTAGTAGGGGTATGAGCTTGGTATTCATTGGCAAGATTTTCCACAACAAAAATAACTTGTGAGTCCAAGGCTTAGCGATGGCCACCCTGAGAGCGATGATGAGAGATCCCCCGAGACATGGAAGTAGATAGAGAATAAGGGTGAAAGGGGAAATGAAGCAAGATTGTGACAGAGGGTTTGAGGAAGGCATAAAACCAAGCGATATGTAGATGGACATGACCAAAGTGAGAGAGAAACATGAGAAACGGTTGAGGGGGGAAATAAATATATCGACAGAGCACTTGGGACCAAAACATGACATGAGATATCCCACAATCATCACTGAATGTGCCATTACGAGCAATAAACTCCAATAGTGTATGAGGAGGCAAGTGAATATGAATGTGGGGATCCAAATGCAGAGGGAGGATGTCGAAAAACAGGAGCTTGAGTGAATATGATGGCACATGTTATTTAATGAGGGAGGGGAGGACCGGGTGTCTGAAGAGAGGAAACAAGGGGGACAACTGGTTGTGGGTCTCGAGAAGAACCCCCCTCATTGGAATACATCTTGAGCACCCGATCTAGGGAGGTGAAGTTGGATTATGCAAGGGTGAGGCAATCATCATGCATAAAGGAGTGGGGGGAGGGATCCCATTTAGAATCTAGGAGGTGGTGGCCCTTGAGAATACCTTGATTGGATAATCTTTCTGCAATCTTGTTTGCAGAGAATTTGATATGGGAGGGAACAATCACTTTGATATTGGGGATGAGTGAGTGATTTTGTTCCAAAATACTTGCCAAATGCCAACTTAAGGATATTTTGTTGATGGGGGAGCCTTGATGGAGCTTTTTGAGAATGTGGAAGAAGAGTTGGGAGTCCTTTTCTACGATCAATTTGTGACAGCCTTCTCAATTGCAATGGTGATCCCTTTTTCTAGAGCTTGATTTTTTTTTTCATTATTATTGTCGATTCCCATGTGATCGAAAAAAACCCAAATTAGTTTGTAAAAATAATTGCAGAAAGATCCCCCAAATCCTGTTGGGCCAGGATTTCCTTTGGAGGCTCCACCAAAATTGAGTTTGAGGAATCCTACAGGGGGAGGAACCCAAGAGGTAGGGGAGGTGATGCCATAGGAATCATTGTGGCTGATAGAAGAAGGGGAGGGAAGGTGTAGTTCGAGGGCCTTCAATATAAGATGCTCATGAGCAGGACATTCACAGTCTTGAGCAGACTAGTGGGAAGCTAGAGTTGTTTCCATGATATTGCTTTTGATCTTCCTCCGTAAAAATTATGTTCCCATGTGCTCATTTTTGAAAATATTTTGATTTCATTCCTTCCAGACTTCGCATAGCATAAATCTAGGGAAGACTTGCTAGGCATGATCGAGAATTAGGTTGGAGAAGGTAGAGGTTCACCATTCTCTCTGGTTGTGGAGAGATAGTTTCTCTGAAGGTCAGAGGTGTGAAAGAGAAGAGCACCTTGATCCCATAATATAGAGGGAAAGTGGCAGAAATTTAAGAGATTCTCCATGGATTCCCCATCATTAGTGTATAGAGGAAAAAAGGTAAGGCCAAAGAATCCTTGATGAATAAGATTTTCCCAGGTTAGGATTTTGTCATGGCCTAGTAACAAGAGAAATAATGAGACTTTTGGCCATAATTTCTTCATTCATATGTTGTCCCATAGATCCTACATGGGGTGATCCTGGTTCCCTGCTACAAGTTGATAAGCTTTTTGAAGGTTGTAACAACCTATAGATCAATACCCCCAACGAAGATTATCTGATTCGTCTTGTATCCTGATTTTCCTGTTTGATATACCAGAAAGAATCCCAGTTCAGACCAAGTGGGAGCGACTGCTCGGGGACCTGGTGGTTTTAAAGGAATGGATTATTTCATGGGAAAGTATAATCCCATCCAATATGTTCCTACCTTCCACATAGTTGGTTTGTTATTGGGATATTTGGAAGGGTAGGATGGGATTTAGGTGATTGGCTATGACATTTGTGATAATATTGTAAACTACATTGCATAGGGAAATCAGATAGAATTTGCTTGGGTCTTGAACTTTATACTCCTTAGGGATCAGGGCAAGGAAGGTGGCATTCAAGGCTAGGAGAACATTGGAAAAATGATGAGAGTCCTCAATCAAGGCCCACACATCAAGTTTTATGATTGACCAATAGAATTGAAAGAAATCAATAGTGAAGTTGTCTAGGCTTGGTGATTTTCCTATAGGAATATCAAAGACTGCTTTTTCCACTTCCTCAAGGGAGACAGGATGCATCAGAGCCTCATTTTGTTTTATAGAGATAAGATGGGGGATGTGGCAGGTGATTTTTTGAATTGCAGGTTGTCTTCTCACTTCAGGCTCGGTGAAGAGAGATTTGAAGAAGTTAACCAATTCTTGTTCTATTTCTTCATGTTCATTGAGAATGTTACCTTGGTTGTCCTTTAATAAGGAAATACAATTGTGGTGTCACCTTTGCACCACGGATCGGTGAAATAATTTAGAGTTCTTTTCAGCCTCTTTGAGCCATCTGAACCTCAATTTTTGTTTCCAAAGAAACTCTTATTGTCTGTCCTCGATGTCAAGCTAGGATTGAAGTTGCATTTATTCCTTTATTAGCTGCTCTGTTCTTCCCTCTAGGATCATTGCTTGTTGGAATTGCTCCATTTGATTTTCTAGCTCCTGTTGGGATTTAAAGATATTTCCAAATTCTTCTTTGTTCCATATTTTGATTCTTTGCTTGATGTGTGTAAGATTTTGTTGAAACTTGTACATTGGAGAGAAGGAGTTTGGATCAAATTCTGTTCACCATTGTTTTATGTTTTCTTGGAAGTTGGGGTGATCAAGCCAAAAGATTTCAAATCAGGATGGCCAATTGAAGATACTTCCCCTGAGTTCTAGATATAGCTTGATGGGCCAATGATCTAAGCCTCCACATGTAAGGATGGAAGATGATAATTGAATACCAACTAGCATTATTAATTTAGAGACCAAGAACTGGTCTAGTCTAGAGACTATTTCGTGTTTCCCACCTCTTTGATTGTTCCAAGTGTGTAGGCTATTTCTTGTCTCTAGATCTATAAGATTCAGAAGTTGAATGATGTTGAGGAAGTGCTGAGATTCACGATATGGTCTTCTGATGCCTCCCCTTTTTTCAGTAAGGGAGGTGATAATATTGAAGTCCACACCAATGAGCCAGTGAGAATTACTGATGATAGGTTTGAGATTTTGGATGGATTTGAGGAAAAGGAGTTTGTCAGGGATGGAATGGGGGCCATAGACATTAGTGAGAAAGTCGAATTTTGAGGATCCCACTAGATGGAAGCGAACTGAAAGAGTATGCTTGCTTGAGATGAAGCTAAACAAGGGGACTTCTGTCAAGTTCCAATGCTTTGGTGACTTTATCCCATTGAAAGAAATCATCAATGGAACCTAAAGAAGGAAATTTACACTTAGATACAAATTTTTCTACGACATGCCATATTTTGTTAGCTCCATTCATCTCAGCCTCCATGTTTTTTGAAGCTTCCCATGCTAGATTCTTCCAACAATCTAAGTTACATCCAATATAAATCATCTCACCTTTAGTTAAATAACGTATCTTTGGATCAAATATATTCATATAATCATGCCACCATTTGATGGAGTCAAATTGTAATTACACTTCCTCCCTTGTAATCTTCTAGGTTATAATATGTATTCAAAGATCTAACAATGTCGATTTGCTTCTGGAATATTTGCACCTTCTCATAGAAATTTATGTGAATAAAATTTAAATTATTTTAAATTTAAAAAGAATAATTGATGACACTAGCCGAATCACATAGATAAGTTCATTAATAATTCACTTCATTTTCTAACTTGGCAATCCTCTCCCATTGTTACTTCATTTGCTTGACTATTGAGCCAATTGTTTCTACCATTTATTAAGTAAATGCTAACTGTCCAGAGGTTAGGGCTTCTAATCCAACTTTTTTGGGCATTAAAATCAATATATTCAATAGTCAAAATGATCTCCTTACCAATACATACCTTCCTTCTCTAGTGACAATCTGTCATGATTTGTTTAGTCTTTCTATAAAATGTAAAATTATCAATATCTGCTACATCTACAAGAGTGGGTGAAGGAATATCTCCACTAGTGATCAATATAGAAGTACTTACCTTTGGGAAATATTGACGGGTGTACACATCCTCAATTAACCTAGATCTAGATGTTGAGAGTATTATCTCTAGTGTTTCTTGTTGCTTCTTCTTAATCTTCTCGGCTTTGGCATTTGCATTTATTTTATTTCTCTATTCTTCTTCTTCAATATTTTTTACAACAACTTCATCTTCATATTTTCTTCTATCTTGATCCTCAATTTCTTTTTGCAACCTTGCTATTACACCATTAGTTTCATCTTTCTTCCTTGCTTCCTCTTACATCTTTTTTTTGTTTTCTTATTTTGACTTCTTATTCTTTTCCTCTTTTGTTTTTATGAGAAATGATATCGTATGTAGTACTTCCTTTTTCCCTTACTATGGTTCTTTCTTCTTAATAGTCTTCATGCACATACGACCATGTGAATTATACTTCCTTGGCATGATGTTCTACCACTCACTTAGGATCACGTTTCTTGAACATACCTTCCTTGAAGTTGTACTCCAATATGGAATTAGCTTCCATCTCATAAAACTTAGAATTATTCAAGCCATACATTCCAATGTAAAGAGGGTATGCAAGACACCATTTCTTGTGAACCTTGCTCAATAGTGCAATGAAACCATGGAAAATGGTTTGATAAGAGACTTCCCTTATCACCAATCTATCATGGACAAATGAGGTGGCTTGGTTGCCCCATATATTCTAATATACATTGAAATATCATCAAAATACCAATCTCATATCTCATCAAAATACATTGAAATCTCATCAAAATACATTGGGTTTTGGAGTCTTCATTTTTGGAGGCATGTAGAAGATTCTAAAAACATATCCCCAAAAAGGGACATATAAAAATTATATTCTTATGGTAAAGGATTTAACAAAAATCCATATAAACATTAAATTCTACCTTCTTTCATTCATGTGCATGGAATTAAATAGAAATAAAGGAAAGGAAGGCGAGAATGCATGTATTTACAAATCTATGAACCAAAGCATGCCTTGATTTCAAATGCATTTCTAAAGGAAGGA
>JZKD02S0960022.1:360392-404063 GCA_000966675.3 Picea glauca
AGAGAGAGAGAGAGAGACGATGGGTTTGATTTTCTATATTTACATAATTGGAAAGAGGTATAAACTCAATTAGTTTCCATTAATGTCCTTGGGAATTTGGCTAGTTCCATGCCAGGAGGTGTCTGGGTTGATTCCCCTTGGATTATATGCACTAGTTCATACTGATTGGTTTATTAAGGATTATGCCATACATGAATATGGGGAAGCATCACTAGGTTTATTCACTAAATTTTCCAGGGAAAAATATATATAAACGTAGAAGAGAGAAAACTTCTTAAACTAAAAACATAAAATTATAACAAGTTTATAATGTTAATGATGAAATATTAAGACCAAAATAGGGGCATATTCGGGGTGAGTGAGAAGAAATAGAAAAATACATACAACTATAATAAATCAATAAGAATAAATAATAATAAAAACTATAATAAATTAATAAAAAAGAAATAATAAAAAATCTATAGTTTATCAATAAGAAGAAATAACAAGATAAAGCCAAGGAACAAAAAAACCCTTGTCTATATTGGTGTGGAAAGTAGTAGAGAAATCAATGTATCCACTCAAATTTGTATACATAGTGAAGGTAAGTTTACAATGTGAATTAAGGAGTTGCCTTTTCTTTTGCATTTGTGTTGAACAATGTATCAATTAGTTTGGAATCTAGTTTAGACTTGAGAATGACTATTGCTCTTGAAGGTTCCATATACAAGTCAAACCCAAATAAGAGTTTGTGGGAGTAAACACTATAACTATAGTCTGTATATAATAAAAAATGATAAAACTAAATGACACATTTGTTGGAAGAAAATAGTTAAGAGAGAGGGTAATGATTAGTGTTATTGGTGATTAACTATTAAGTTGTTAAATATAATATATTAAATAAAAAGGAAGACAAAGTGAAACTTAATTGTCCCATCCCATGCCAATTTTGTATCCCATGCACCTATAAAAAAGAAGATGATCTCATGTAGAAGACACCTTTTTTGGTATATAAACAATATTAACTTCATTTCCAACTTTTATTCCGTATCAAATGGTATTAGAGCCTAGCTTGTGAAGAATTTCAAAATTATACCAGCCAAAAAGAATGAGAAAAACTAACCAAGTTGTAAGGATCAATACATGATTCACACCATTCTACTCACCATGAAGATCTCTCTTCCACCATCCCACTTTCCCACCACCCAACCAACTACCATTCATGTGTATAACCTAGACTCCAATTATGTGCATCATCCTCACCCTTTCATGTCATTCGAGCATCCTTCTACCAAGTACTGCCACCAAATTTCCAACTACCAAACTCATCTTCAGTCATCACCTCTTCTTAGTCATTTCAACTACCCTTTCATTCAATCATCTCATCAATTCCAATAATCCATCACCCTATATTTAACTCACTATATATCCATGCCATCATATTGTTCACCACTCTACCATTGTTGTCCTAGTTGACTTTCTCTTCCTAATCATGGTCATAATTGTACACTAATTTATACAACCACCATACAACAACATGCTTCTTCCCATAAAACTACTAATTCTAGTTAATCCATCCAACCATTTGATGTATCTATTAGGTATGTGTTATATTCTTTGCATGACTAAAGACAGTGTTTGTGTTGCGCTGGGCATGCAGGAGGTTCAAGGGGGGGTGCAAACCCCTTGCTTGAGGGGTCACAAGGGGGAGGATCCCCCCTATTCAAGTGGTTTGTAAGGGGGTAGGGGTCACAAGGGGGAGGATCCCCCCTATTCGAGTGGTTTGTAAGGGGGTGGGATCCCCGAATTTTTCTTTTTGGCGTTTTTTGCATTCGATTTTAGTGGTTTTTTAGCACATGGTTTTTGTCGATGGTTTCTAATTCTGGTGAAGGAATTAGGGTTGTTGACTAATCCAGGTCAATGGATTAGTGGTTTTGGATGCTGTGAGATACTATATGTGTATCTCTCTCTCTCTCTCTCTCTATATATATATATATATATATATATATATATATATATAGTAAACAATGAAGATATGATGAATATAAGATTATAGTCGAGGCTCTGAATAGGTTGTTGGTTTTTCCGGTTTGGGTTTCCAGGGTAAAAATATTTGTGTAATGTATGTGTGTTCCATTGTATCTTTTCTGTTTTTATTAAGACTATATTTGCAGTAACTAAATGTTCAAGGTTAAAATATACATTTAGTTTCAGAGCTATTATTGGGGGATGCCTATGTGGCTAAGGGTTTGTCTCAGGTATGTGATAAAACTTGTTATAGTGGGAGATATGTGGTATCAATTATTCAGGTGAAAAGAAATGGTGATAAGTTTGAAAATAGAGGTCGAGAAATTTAATGGGCAAAGTTTTGAGCTATGGAATCTCAAGATGGAAGATTTATTGGTGGAAAAAGATCAATGGATCGTTATAGATCCAGGTACTGCACCTACAAGAATGTTAGTAGAAGACCAAGAAAAGTTGGATTGGAAGGTGAAGAGAAAAATCTGGTTGTGTCTCTCAGATTCAGTATTACTGAATTTGTAAGAGGAAGCTACACCCAAGGATTTATAGAATAATTTAGGGGCTTTGTATCAATCTAAGTCCCTGGTAAATAAATTGTTCCTATGGAAGAATTTGTACAACCTGAGGATGAAATATGTAGACTCAGTGATAGAGAATTTGAACGCCTTCAATACAATGGTGAGTCATCTATTATCTATTGATATTAATATTTTTGATGAAGATAAGTGTATCATTTTATTGTGCACTTTACCAGACTCATGGGATGGCCTGGTTGTGGCTATAAGTAGTAATACAAATACTTTACATTTTGATGATGTGGTCTCATCCTTGTTGTCGGAGGATATGAGACTAAAAAACATGGAAGGACAGAGCACATATGCCTTATTTGCAAGAGGACTCTCCCATGAAAGAAATAGATAATTCATCAAGTGGGAGATCTAAATCTCCTGGAAATTGGTAAAGCTATGTTGGATATGTGGACAATAAGGGCACTAAAAGAAGCAATGTAGATCCAAAAGTGTTGAAAGAGCGAATGGATCTGATGATCCCCATTCTACAGAAGAAAAAAACTCTGCAGAAGGAGGAGATGTGTACTTGTATTCTTCAAGAACATGTGTAGATCATGAGGCATGGTTGGTTGACTTAGGTACATCCTTTCATATGACTCCTCACAGGGAGTGATTTTGTGATGTGAAAGGTATGATGGAGGTGATGTTTTCCTAGGTGATGACTCGACAAAAAAAATAATATGACGAAGAAAAGTTAAGTTGAAGCTCATGGATGGAAGGATTAGAACATTACCTAGTGTTCAACACATCCCAAGATTGGCCAAAAATTTGATTTCTGTAAGAAAAATGGATGATGTAGGGGTAAAAATGGTGTTTGAGAAAGAAACATACTGTATGGTTTGAGGAGAAATGGTGTTGTTGAAGGGAGTTCAGATTGGAAATATGTATAAGCTGTAGGGAAGCGCTATTAGTGATGGCTGCAATAGTTCCATTGTTCCTAAGATTGGATTTGAAGAAGGAAAAATGTCCTACATTCTTTGAAGAAAAGGCTATGCTGTGACATATCAGAGATTTTAATGCTCTGTAAATTCCCAGAGGTTGTCAAAGTAGAAGAAATTTACAAGAGGTAACTTTATCCAACCACTTCGAAACTAGAATCTAGCCCTTCCAGCTTCAGAGAGGGATCTCTCTGTATGATTTAACTATGTTTTAACCTTGAAATATTAGGCTAGTTAAACAAAATAAGATTGAAAAGGTTTGTTGTTGTTTTTGTTAAGTTGGCTGAAAAGGGTTTTATGCCTCCATTGGGCTATGGGGTCTATATTATAAAGATAGAGATCTAAACAGAAACTAAAAGATTCTTTTCACAGGGCAAGATAATGCATTCATTGGATTCTTTAGTAGTAAAGTGATGAATAGCAAAAAAGATGAGAATATCAATTAAAGTAAAGAAGCATTTAAGAATTTCTTCATTGTAATATCAGACAGATAAACATTAAGATCTTTCAAAGCCGGAAACAGGGTATACAAAGATAAATCCTGCAACATGCGTTACTTTTAAAAGATTAGATTCGAAAAAAAATATGACAACTGAGGGGAAAAAACATTTAACATAGAAAAGAAAACATCACCAATGAATAACACACGAGAATCTTGTGAAACATCCCTTTGTATTACTGGAAGATATCTTGATAAAAATTACAGTCTTTCTGTCTTATAGGGCGTAAAAATCAACCCTCGATACTTCAAAGTTTGAAGTATTTATAATAAAAAATTACACATGATCCCATCATTAAAGATCAGGACGTGGCAAATTCTAAATTTAGATAACTCAACAAAATACAAAAATCCAGGAACTGTTTGATGATGTGTTGAAACTTCATGCTGATTTCAGGGGTAAACCATTGGTGAGGCCTCTGCACGACCTCATTTGACTGGATAACTGACTAGGCTTGGACACCTCATCTCCTACTCGATCAGATTGCAAATCTCTTCCCATCGAAGGTGATTGGGAATGGTAACTTTGAGTAGTCTTCGGTATACTTCATCCATCTCTGTATACTTGGAAAAAGTAGGCTTGATGATGAAAATGAACTGTATCTCGTGCTGTATGCTGATGTCCGACTGTTTAGCTTCTAAGAATGCCTTGCCTATGATATTGCCCTGTATTCCCGAGAATTTCGAGATATCTTTAGCCATAGTGGCTAGTTTATTTTTATAATTAGAAAGTGTCATTAAATTGTCATTTATGACTCTTAAACTAGGAAGGCCTTTCTTTTGCAGAGATTCAATTTTGCTGAAAAATATTTGCACTCCTATTTCCATGGTCTGGACCTTTTCCTCCAACTATAGCATCAGTCCTCTTTTGGTCAGGACCCTCTTCACCTCGAGGATAGTTTCTATCCTATATTCAATTTTCAAATCCTCTAACTCTTCTCTGGTTTTTGAATTCAAGAATTTAATGATCTCAGTGGCTTCTGTGGGCATCTCTCCCAGTTCTGCTTTTATTTTCTCAATAGCCTCCTTGCTTCTTTTCACTAGTTCGTTTTGCTCGAACATGATTTGTACCATAGGCCAAATTTCATTTACTGACTTGGTAATATCCATCTAGACACTTTCCTTGACCTCAGCAAGTGTTTTGCCTGCCACTGTTTGCTTTTGAAGCTGTTACAATTCCCGTTTTAGCTTGTTTGATGTTTGTTTCTTCTTGGAGTAGCTGGTTTGGTAAGAAGACTTGAGTTCCTGAAGGTTCTCAACCTCCTTTTTAAGTTTGCTAATCTCTGTTTTTATCACCATGGGGGTTAGACATCAAACCTTTAAAACATCAAAGATATGGTTCAACATTGATCATCATGCCTGTTTTATTAAGATAAAGCAAACTACCCTATGTTCTAACCTAATTACCTATGAAATTTAGCCCAGATTAAACTGTTGGACTAAGAAATTACTCTATCTTGGGGTTATTTGACCAAGATTAGGAAATTTGGTCAAATTTATTCACTAGCTAACCTAATTCGCTTGGCTAAGATTAAACAGTTTAACCAAGATTATTCACTACTCCTATGAACATCAATTTAAAGGAATTGGCCATGCTTTAACTGTATGGAACAAATCTTTGTTATTGCATGGGTCTCTATTGAATTTCTTTTATGCCCTCTTTTATTCTTTTTCTTTCCTTTTCTTTTTTCTTTCTTTTCTTTTTCTTTTTCTTTTCTTTTCTTTCTTTTCTTTTTCTTTTTTCTTTTCTTTTTCTCAAATTATTTGCAAAATGGAAAATCATTTGACAAACAAAACACTAAAGTGACAACATTTTAGTCAACAATTGATCCTATAAATTATAGGGTTATAACAACGACTCCACCTGGGGATGGTACTCTCCCTGTGAAGTGCCAATAATCCTATTTCCTGATGTTCTTAAAAATTTTCTCCACAGTTGCCTTTGTTGTTTGGTTTGTTTTATTTTTGAAAGTTTGATGACAATGTTTAGTGGCTTAGGGCCTTCTCTGTGGGATTCAACCATCTGATCAAAGTTATTCACTCAAAAACTTGTAAGAAAAATATAATGATTTGTACAATGGAAAGGTGTGACTGAAGGTCCCTATTAAGGAGGTGAATAGTGCTTCAGCATTCTACCATTCACAGGTCCTCCTGGCAGATTGGTCCCATCACTATTGTTGAGCAGGAAAGCATTATTTCCTCTGAATTCTTGAATCATGTAAGGTCCCTTCCATAGATTGTCGAATTTCCCATGATTCCATTTATCTTCATTTCGAGCATCCCACCTCAGAACCAGATCACCTAGCTCAAAGTCATCTTCTTTAGTTATTTTATCGAAGATATTTTTAATGCTCTCCTGGACAATCTGAGTTTTGTTGTATACTTCTTCTTTGGACTGCTACAAGTGGATCATCTAGTTTATCCTTCTTTGGGAGTCATTCGGCTCGGCTTACATTTCTTGCAGCAGTTTCATGACATGAACCCCTAAGGAGGTAGGAAAAACTGCTTTAGTGCCATAGACCAACTGATATGGAGACATACCAATTAACCTCTTGGTGGTTAGTCTGTCAGCCCATAGTGCGAAAACCAACTTGTTATGCCATGACTTTTTGTTTTCTTGCAACGTCTTCTTAATAATGTTCACCAGGGTTTTATTGGATGACTCTGCCAGCCCATTTCCCTGAGGGTAATAAGCTGTGGAATGTCCTAAAACAATATGATACTGGTTGCAAAAATCTATGAGCTTCTTAGATCGGAAAGCAGCTGCATTGTCAGCTATAATCTTTCTAGGACACCCAAAACAAGACAAGATATTTTTTTCTAGAAATTTAATAATGATAGAATCAGTAGCTTGCCTGCATGGTATAGCTTCAATCCATTTTGTGAAATAGTCGGTAGTAGTAAGAATCCACCTGTGCTGGACTGAAGCGGGAGGATGTATTTCTCTGATAAAGTCTAATCCCCATTGCTGGAAAAGAGCTTAAACAGAGATAGGTTTTAGGGGCAAAGGGAGGAGCTTCATTTTTCCCTCGAACACTTGACATTTATGACACGAAGTCACCTTCTGATGCACATCAACAAATAGTGTAGGCTAATAGAACCTAGCTCTAAGAATTTTATTGGCCGTGGTCTTCCAGCTCAGGTGACCACCACAGTCTCTTGCATAAAAACCCCGCAATACCTTGTCAGCTTCATCTTTTAACAGACAATTCAACAAAATACCTCCAGGATCCTTCCAATAAATATTGCCTTCTAGAATGCAAAATTTTAATGCTTTCAATTTCAAAAACCTAGCTTTAGTTTTGGTCAGACCAGGGGGAGCTTGTAAGTTATGCAAAACAAATATCAGGTCGGCGTACCATGGAGAGTTCAGAAATACCTCTTTCATGCTTGGAGTCGCCTGCTCTCCCTGTTCATCTACTGCAGCTAAGAAATTAATATCAAGAGAATGGAAATTGGATTCAGCCATTAACTTTGCTAGACCTTGACCTTTAATTAGTTTAGTATGCTTAATCTCTATGTCATACTCCAGAATGATAGCAATCCATTTTCCTCTTCTGCCATCTGGATTGTCCTGGGTTAAAATGTCCTTTACTACTGCATTCAGAACGTATGCGATGGTGTGGGAATGGAGAATATATACTCTAAAATCCTTTATGGCTTTTACCAGGGCAAAAACTTGTTTCTCCATTATTTTATAATTCAAAGTAGCATATCTTAAAGATTTACTGAAAAAGGCTATGGGCTGTTCATACCCTTCGTTGTTTTTCTGTAGTAATACTGCTGCAATGGTATGTTCAGAAGAAAAAGAAAAAAGGTAAAAATATTTGGTGAAGTCAGGACTGATCAAGACTGGAGATTTTGTGAGTATATGTTTAACTTGTTCAAAAGACTGCTTGGATTCAGAGTCCCATTTTATTTTTGTGTCATTTTTTAACATGTTGGTGATGTTCCTGAGAAGCTAAGCCAGGCTAGGTATGAATCTTCTCAGAAAGTTTATTTTTCCAATGAAAGATTGTAATTCTTTGATATTCCTTGGGTGTTCCAGTTTCTGAATGGCTTCTATTCTGCTGGGATCTATCTTAATTCTGTCCTTAGAGATTTTGTGCCCCAACAATTTACCTTCCTCTAATCCGAAAAGTCTTTTCTTAGGATTCAGAGAAATCCCAAATTTTCTGCATTTCTCAAGCACTCATCTAAGATGTCGTAAGTGCTCATCATCAGATTGGGAATAAACAGTTACATCATCCAGATAAATGACAATAAATCTACCAAGTTCTTCCACAAAAGTGATGTCCATCGCTTTTTGGAAAGTGGCCCCAGAGTTCATCAACTCGAAAGGCATCTTCACATACATGAAGGTACCCCAAGGTGTTGTGAAGGTTGTTTTCTCTTGGTCATCTGGGTGAACGAGAACCTGGTTATAGCCTGAGAAACCATCCAGTAAGGAGATTTGGATGGATCCAACTACCTTTTGTAATATGTGGTCCATTTTTGGCAATGGGTAGTTGTCTTTTAGAGAAACCTTATTCAGGTTTCGGAAATCAATACAAAGCCTGATTTCCCCAGTTTTCTTTCGGGTTGGGACCAGATTTGAAACCCATTTGGAAAATCGTAAGGGAACTATGATTTTAGCATCATACATATTTTTGATTTCTTTTTCTATCAAGGGAAGTAACTTGGGATTGATTCTCCTAAGTTTCTATCTGAAAGGTTTTTGATCTTCTTTTATCGGGATCCTATGTTGTATGATGCTTGTGTCATAAGATTTCAAATCTTCGTAACCCTAAGGAAACACATCCGAGTATTCCTTGAAAAGTTCAATGTATTTGAGTTTCTGCTCAGGGGGTAACGATTTGGAAAGTTTTACCATCTTGGGTTTCTCTTCTGTCCCTATGTTATATTCTTCAACCTCTTTACCACTGGCTTCGATTTTAAGTTTTCTAGCTACATCATTAAAACCAAATAAGTCTTCTAATAGAACTAAAACCCTAGGTAAAACATTACTCTTTAAATGAAAAACATCAGATTCTATCTCATCTTCACCTAACTCTAATGAATCTACTTTATTTACACTATCATTTCCAAAATTAGATTTATTCACATTTTCATCATCATTTTCTAAGTCTATGTTTGTACACTCGAAATCATTTTTACATTGTAGACAATCTTCAATTTGATCATCGTTCCCAAATACCTGCCAGTATCTGATGTTGTCCGAGACAGTTAGTCTGCACTTCACCTCCACTATGTATGGGTGAGTGGAACGAAAAGGTATCTTGCATGTAGTTGCTGACGTAGCTAACTCATCTGCTAAAATATTCTGTCCCTTGGGCATCACCTGCAAATCAACTTCAGTGAAACATTTAAGAGCATCCAAAACAACATTCCTATAAGCTCTAAGTCGGGGATGTTTTGCTGCATACTCACCTTTAATTTGTTTGATAATTAATTCAGAATTGCCTCTTACCATGATTTGTTTGGCACCAACCTTCTTTAGTAGTTTCAAACCGAGCATCAAAGCTTCGTACTCGGCTATGTTGTTAGTGCATTGAAAATTCAGTTTGTAAGAATGGTTCTCCGAATACATGGATTTGTGATTGTGCAACCAAAATCTTGCTCCATCTCCTTCTTTTCTTACAGTGCCATCGAAGTTCATGCTCCAGAAATCTGCTGGCAATTCTTCACTTATTACATTTTCCTTTCTTTCTGCCTCAGTGATTTCTTGGCCTTCTTTCGGATCAAATGTATCTTCTTCCAGCTAAGCGATTTGTTCTCCCATATCGCCGTCGTTATATAGGATGAAGGAATCTATATTAGAGTGTGTAGAGTACAGAGGATAGTTATGTGGCTTTTATTGGCTGCTGACCATATATTTCGTCAGCGTCTCTCTGTATAGTCTTCTTTGTTTCTCGAAAACAGGGATGGTGGCATACGATATATCCAACTGCAAAGTACCTTTCAACTTTCCCCCCCAAGACCTGGACAAAAACATACCATATTTCTGGGGAATGTCCGTGACCACAACATCCATAACCATGCTTTTCACTGGAATCTGAACTAGTGTGATACATAAGTCCTTGATCAATCTGATACATCTGAATTTGCTGGAGTCAAAAGAGTGTAAGTCCTTGTAAGGACTGGTGACCTCGAGTCCCATTTTTTCCATCACTACTTTAGGCATCAGGTTATGGGAAGCACCTGAATCTAACATAACATTGTGCAGAATCAGGTCGTGTATATTAAGGCTGATGTAAAAAGGAGCGACAGCACCAGTGTCAGTCTAACCATCAACTTCAGGGCCAAATAGGAGTTCAGGTTGATCATCGGTAAGATTTACCATGTCCGAATGATTTTCTGATCCAACGGTTAAGGTCTTCATGCCTATATTAGGCTCAATGCTCAACGCTTTGATCAACTGCAATTGGTAAGCATTCTTACTCATCAACTCGGAAAGGGGAATGGGAATTTTCACTTTGGATAATTCCCCTTCGAGGCTGAAAGGAGTAGGTGCTCTACTTTGGCTTAGCAATTCTGATATGTCTACCATAGTTTTCTGGGTAGAAGTATTTGGTCGGTTGGTTGATGAAACCTTAGTCTGTGTTTCTCTTTGTAAAATGGTAAGGTTTCTTTTTGTTGGAGTTTCAACATTACCTTTCTTGGGGATCTTCTTGGTAGAAGGCTCAGGAGATTTCTTGGTTTCAACTATTTTCTTTGTTTCAATTATCTTTTTTGGGGAATTTTCATCTGTCTTTTTACTTCACAGATTGTACTACCTGTGTACCTCCATAATGGCATTTTCAAATGCCTACTATTCTGTCTCTTTGGCTTCCTCACTCAACTCTGTTTGAGAAAGAAAGAAAAGTTCTTGCTCTTCCTAAGTAAGGAAAATGGCTTCGTTATTGTGAATGCCCATAAGGTTTATGTGCGTGTCTTCTAATTCTTCAATTACCTCTTCACCTTCATCGACATAATTTTCCTATAGGGGTGGTCTGATCTGTTGATCAGGACCTCTCTGTTCTCTTTGATCCCTAGGATCTCTCTACCTGATTTGAGGAGGATTTCTTCTGAAGTTAGGATTCCAAATTTGTGGAGCAGGTTGGTTTTCTCTAGGAGGATTTCTTTCAGCTACAATAAGTCTCTCCATCATCCTCTCCATTTATCTAGCTAAGGAACCTAGTTTGGCATCGAAAAAAGATGTGGAAGGTTCCTCTTTAATCGTGACTCTCCTTTCCATCCTCTGCCGTGCCCTTTTGGCCAACAGGTTGGCCTCTACACTTATTTCTCTTTTCTGCATGTCCTCCAGGGTGGTGGAGTTTCTTTCCCTTAATTGATATGACATATTAGCATCGAAATCGTCAGGGAATTTTATCAATGCCAAACCTTGTGGGGGTTTAATATTGACAAGAATCACATTGTACAGATTGTTGAAGCAGGTGCAATAGTCTTGTACTATCTCTCCTTGATTCCTTCTGATGTTTTTGTATTCTGACAAGATCTGGAGAGGATTTTTCTTTACCTCCCATCTGTCCAAAAAACTTCTTTGAAACGCTGTAAGGTCGACCATTGAAGCATCTCGTAAGCCTTTGTACCATTTCTTAACGTCCCCACTCAGACTCTATGCAAATAGTCTCATTTGAACGTCAACTTCATCTACTTCCCGCAGGTCAAAATAGTCATTCATTTTATCAACGTGTTGTTGTGCGTTCAAGGACTCCGTACCATTGAACTGTGGAAGTCTCATTTGATAATCCCGGGGCATAGCATGTAGAGGTGCGACCAACACCAAGGGAGCATATATGGCTGCGATGATAGGTGGAGGAGGCGGGATAACAACCTGGATAATAGATGAGGCGTTGGCAGAAGATGAGGAGGATGAGAGATTAGTTAGCACAGAGTGAGCAATTTGAGGTTTTGCAGTGGGAGATAGTATTTCAAAGGTCCGGGGTTGCAGGATGGTTGGATCTAAAACAGTTTCAGTCACAAAGCTATCAGATTTCATTTTAAATAGGCTTAGTTCAAAAATGATGTCAAAGTCAAGATATTGAAGGGAAACAAGTTCCTCTGGAAGAAAAGGGGACCTGTGAAGGGGACTATGACTCCCTGAACATCCTGCAATGGTATTCTTTCTGAGTAACTGTTCTGGATTTTCAGTTTCTATTATAGGTTTTGGGTCTGGGTGGGATCGAGTATAAGCTCTTTTAGGAGCCAAAATTTTTAATTTTTATATATTTTAATTTTAATTTTTATGAATCTGAAATTACTATGTACAAGCATTTAACAACCTCTAAACATTATTTCTTTTTTAGATTTATAGTTTGTTCAGAAACAAAGTTTTCTTCTAAGGAAAAAGAAACCGTGGGGTTGAATGTTTGTTCCTTCCCCAGTATGGTCACCACTATGTTAACGCTCTGTAAATTCCCAGAGGTTGTCAGAGTAGAAGAAATTTACAAGAGGTAACTTTATCCAACCACTTCGAAACTGGAATCTAGCCCTTCCAGCTTCATAGAGGGATCTCTCTGTATGATTTAGCTATGTTTTAACTTTGAGATATTAGGCTAGTTAAACAAAATAAGATTGAAAAGGTTTGTTGTTGTTTTTGTTAAGTTGGTTGAAAAGGGTTTTACACCTCCATTGGGCTATGGGGTTTGTATTATAAAGATAGAGATCTAAACAAAAACTAAACGATTCTTTTCACAGGGAAAGATAATGCATTCATTGGATTCTTTAGTAGTAAAGTGATGAATAGCAGAAAAGATGAGAATATCAATTAAGGTAAAGAAGCATTTAAGAATTTCTTCACTGTAATATAAGAAAGATAAACATTAAGATCTTTCAAAGACGGAAATAGGGTATACAAAGATAAATCTTGCAATATGCGTTACTTTTAAAAGATTAGATTAGAAAAAAATATGACAACCGAGGGAGGAAAAAATTTAACATAGAAAAGAAAACATCACCAATGATTAACATGTGAGAATCCTATGAGACGTCCCTTTGTATTACTGGAAGATCTCTTGATAAAAATTACAATCTTTCTGGCTTACAGGGCATAAAAATCAACCCTCGGTACTTCAAAGTTTGAAGTATTTATAATCAAAAATTACATACGATATCGTCATTAAATATCAGGACGTGGAAAATTCTAAATTTAGCTAACTAACTCAACAAAATACAAAAATTCAGGAACTGTTTGATGATGTGTTGAAACTACATGCTGATTTCTGGGGTAAACTGTTGGCGAGGCCTCTGCACAACCTCGTCTGACTGGATAGCTGACTAGGATTGGACACCTCATCTCCTACTCGATCAGATTGCAAATCTCTTCCCATCGAAGGTGACTGGGAATGACAACTTTGAGTAGTCTTCGATATACTTCATCCATCTCTGTATACTTGGCAAAAGTAGGCTTGATGATGAAAATTTACCGGATCTCGTGCTGTATGTTGATGTCCGACTGTAAAGATTCTAAGACTGCCTTTCCTGTGATACTGCCCTATATTCCTAAGAATTTCGCGCTATCTTTAGCCATAGTGGCTAGTTTATTTTTATAATCAGAAAGTGTCATTAACTTGTCATTTATGACTCTTAAACTAGGAAGGCCTTTCTTCTGCAGAGCTTCAATTTTGCTGAAAAATCTTTGGACTCCTATGTCCATGGTATGGACCTTTTCCTCCAGCTATAACATCAGTCCTCTTTTGGTCAGGACCCTCTTGACCTCAAGGATAGTTTCTATCCTATCTTCAATTTTCAAATCCTCTAACTCTTGTCTAGTTTTTGAATTCAGGAATTTAATGATCTCAATGGCTTCTATGGGCATCTCTCCCAGTTCTGTTCTTATTTTCTCAATAGCCTCCTTGCTTCTTTGCACTAGTTCGTTTTGCTTGAACATGATTTGTAACATAGGCCAAATTTCATTTACGGACTTGGTAATATCCATCCAGACACTTTCCTTGACCTCAACAAGTGTTTTTCCTGCCACTGTTTTCTTTTGAAGCTGTTGCAATTCCTGTTTGAGCTTGTCTGATGTTTGTTTCTCCTTGGAGTAGCTAGTTTGGTAAGAATACTTGAGTTCCTAAAGGTTCTCAACCTCCTTTTTAAGTCTACTAATCTCTATTTTTATCACCATGGGGGTTAGACATCAAACCTTTAAAACATCAAAGATATGGTTCAACATCGATCATCATGCTTGTTTTATTAAGATAAAGCAAACTACCCTATGTTCTAACCTAATTACCTATGACATTTAGCCTAGATTAAACTGTTGGACTAAGAAATTACTCTATCCTGGAGTTATTTGACCAAGATTAGGCAATTTGGTCAAATTTATTCACTAGCTAACCTAATTTGCTTGGTTAAGATTAAACAGTTTAGCCAAGCTTATTCACTACTCCTATCAACATCAATTTAAAGGACTTGGCCATGCTTAAATTGTATGGACCAAATCTTTGTTATTTCATGGGGCTCTATTGAATTTATTTTATGCCCTCTTTTATTCTTTTTCTTTCCTTTTCTTTTTTCTTTCTTTTTCTTTTCTTTTCTTTTTCTTTTTTCTTTTCTTTTTCTCAAATTATTTGCAGAATGGAAAATCTTTTGACAAACAAAACACTAAAGTGATAACATTTTAGTCACCAATTGATCCTATAAATTATAGGTTTATAACAACAGAGAAGGGATTTTGAGTATTACATGGTAAAGGTATGGTTGGAGGTATGTCTAACTTCTCTCTGTATTTTGATTTCTGTGAATGTTGTGTATATGGAAAGCAAAATTGGGTAATATTCCCCTTTGGTGCAATGAGGGCAGATGGAATTTTATAGTTGGTGCACAGTGATGTGTTTGGACATGCGTCGGTTCCATCATTGGGAAAATCTATGTACTATGTCTCTTATAGATGACTTCTCGAGGAATACATGGATATATTTCCTTAGGAAGAAATCTATAGTATTTGATAGGTTTAAATATTTTAAGTCTCTTGTGGAGAATCAAACAGAGAAAAAAATTAAAGTGTCGAGGATGGATAATGGTGGAGATTTCCACATAAATGAATTCAAAGAATTATGTAAGAAGTGTGGTATAACAAGGTAGAATACTGATCCATATACACCTCAATAGAATCGATTTACAGAAAGGATGAACATGAAATTTATGGAAAAAACAAGGTGCATGCTCAGTAGTGCCATGTTAGGACAAGAATTATGGGTAGAGGTAGTGGATACTACATGTTACCTGGTCAATCGATCACCCTCATCACCACTAGATGAAAAAACTCTATACGAGGTATGGGCTGGTAATAAATCCTCTCTCACACATCTCAGGGTATTTGGCTGTGATTCCTATGTTCATGTTCCAAAGGAAAACATGAGTAAGCTAGATAAAAAGGTTTAAAAGTGTATTTTTATTGGGTATAAAGATGGTATAAAAGGTTATAAGATTTGGAACCCAAAAACTAAGAGGGTATTTGTTGACGCGCAGTGGGAAGACCCTAGGTTCAAAGATAATAAACCAACAAAACCATTAAACACCAACCCTTTCGACATCACTCTCAAGCAAGTGAAGTCTCACCCGAGGCATCTAGAGGGGCTGCAGGAACCAAGTTTCTGCATTGATGAGGGGAAGTGAACTATTCAACATGACCATGTTATGCATTATCCATTCATCTATTGTGTGTGAAGTTTCCATTAGTTAACAAATAATTATCATGCAATATACCTTGTGCACGACATTACTCTACTTAACATTCATTCATTAATCATTATGCAGGATCACAAAACAGTAACATATCTATGCTAACTATCCATAATATGTATCAAAGACATAACTGTAAGGTACTAGACCTATTATAATAGCAAAAAAACAAAAATACTGTAGAGAATAACAACGAAACAACACAATGTATGAAACCACAACACCAAAATAATACCTTTATTGATAAGAAACAATGTTCACTTGCCTCTTCAAGGGGGTAACCTCTAGCAGAGAAATACTTTATTACAATAAATCTTCAGAAAAAACTTTTCATGACTCCCACTCTTATTTATACTAATTCTATCTTCTAAAGATATTTCTAGAAGTGAAAGCTTTTATTAAGTCTTCTTACATTGACGTATTCCAATTTATTAAATAGGACTTATTAATTAATATTGACCTTTATTACATGGAAATATATTATTCTATATATGTGAGGGGTTAGGGAGGTTAGGTCCATAACATGCCCTACCCCTTGAAAAATAACCTTGTCCTCAAGGCTTGAGATGAGGAAACTGTTGCAGAATGGTAGACGACTACCAAGTTGCATCTTATTGTATCTTTCCACTGCACTAACACTTCCTTGATGGTGCGCTTGTTAGAAAAACAGGATCACTGAGAAATAAAATAAAACAAATGTGGAAATAAAACACAAAAAGATACAGAATAAAAAAGAGACACAAATATACGTGGTTCACCCAGTGTGGGCTATGTCCACCAACAAAATTTCCAGGTCCTTCCTTTTATTATTATCTAGAAAAGGAAGGGATACAACCTACATCTTAACCACTGTAACTTCCTCTTCTTTCTCTCACGGTCTCCTCTCCCAGAATACAATATTCACACACATACATAGCCACAATACAATTCCATCATGAAAAGAGGGTTCCCTTCTAGGGAAAAAAACCATAACATAACTTCTACCATTATATATGTGACCTTATAGTGAATGGTCCATATTGACTACAAAATTATAATATTTTACAAGGAAAATTATCCCAAAATTTTGCTTCGGGGGGAGTTTCCCTCAAATACCTTGCCAGGGGGTGGATCCATTAATTGTTTCCACCCCTCCCTGAACCCCCCTAACGATAATAGTGGGGGGGAAATCCCCCCCACACCCCCTTCAGGAAATGGGATCCAAGCATAGTTGAAACAAACCTTTGAATCAAGAAGATAGTCAAGCACCACAACCAACAACACTGACAGAGACGACGCTCACTTTGGTCCAAGACTGCATGTGGCTGCAACCAAATGGAACCTTCTTCATCCAATTCAGGGAGACTGGATTGAGTTTGGAACTTAGTACCAATAACCTTATTTAAGCATGATACATGAAAAGTAGGATGGAGCTTAGAATTACTAGGCAAAGCTAACTAGTAAGCCACCTACCCCACTCACTTGAGAATTGTATAAGGACCATAAAATTTGGGAGCAAGTTTCTAATAGTGGTCCATTTTGAGTGAAGTATGCTTATTGGGTTGCATATGAAGAAACACCTTGTCCCATTCACTAAATTTTCGTTTAGAATGATCTTGCTCTTCTTGTTTCTTCATGCAATTCTGAGCCATGGCCAAATTTGTTTTGAGGGTGTGGAGAATGGCCTCGCGAACTGCAATATTGTTGTCAATATCCTGAACCTTTGATACAACTATCATGTAGGAGAGAACCAATAGTGGCTTTTGTCCATATACTTCTTCAAAAGGAGTCATGCAAGTAGCTATATGGTAAGATGTGTTGTACCACCATTCAACAAGGGGTAACCACTAAGTCCATTGATTTTGTCGTTTAGATGCAAAACACCTCAAATAGGTTTCCAAAAACTTTTTGACAAATTTATCAGCCATCAGTCTGGGGATGATAGGAGGAACTGAGATGCAATTGGGTACCCTGGAGACAGAACAATTCTCGCCAAAAATTGCTGGTAAAAGTGGGATCTCGGTCAGAGACAATAGAATGAGGCATGCCATGAAGCTTGAAGATATTATCCATGAAAATTTGAGCTACTATGAATGTTGTGAATGGGTAATGGAGAGCACATAAATGAGCATATTTGGAAATATGATAAAATACCACCATGGTGAATGGTTTATTGCCCGATTTAGGTAAGCCAACAATGAAGTCCATAGAAATATCCTGCCAAATAGCCGACAAAACCAGGAGTCGTTGTAGTGTTCTCAGGGTATTGACTATTTCTCACTTATTCCATTGATAGACATCACATTCAACCACAAAGGTGAGAACGTCCTATTTCATACCATCCCATAAAAAAGAACGATTGACCCTTTCATAGGTTTTGGTTAACCCGAAATGCCCAACTGTGGGGAAATCATGAAGCTCCAAAAGAACTAGAGATTTAAGTTGTGACTATTTGCTGAGATACAAACAACCTTTGTAGCGAAGCTCATTATTGTGCCAAGAGTACCCAGGAGAAGATGGAGAATTGGCTTGCAACTATTGGATAAGTCCAGAAATTTTGGGGTCTTACAACCATTCCTAGTGAGTAGCTTGGAGACAATATGGTACAATGAAGGAGAGAGAAAAAATGGATCCATCTTCTCCATACTTCCGGGAAAGAGCGTCAACAACCACATTTTCTTTTCCCTTCTTGTAAATTATCTCATAATCATATCCAAATAGCTTGGTGACCCATTTTTGTTGCTATGGGGAGGAAATTCGTTGTTCCATAAAATGCTTGAGGCTCTAATGATTGGTTTTAATTTGGAAGAATTGGCCCAATATATAAGGATGCTAGAGATCCACATCGTGCAAAATAGCCAACATTTCCTTTTCATAGATTGATTGTTCTAGGAAAAAAGTCTTTTTGAAGTTGGGAAGGGCCAAGACAAGAGTTGTGCACATAGCCTCTTTCAAAGAATGGAAGGCTTGATCAACTGTAGGAATCCAATTGAAAGCATTATTTTTAAGGAGAGCAGTGAGAGGTGCTACAATTTTTCCATAATTCTTAACAAATTTACGATAATAGCCCGTTAAAACCAGAAAACCATGAAAGCTCTTGAGATTTTTAGGGTGAGGCCAAGCCTGCATAGCTTCAATTTTCTTAGGATCCACCCTCACACCATCCTTTCCAACAATATGAACCAAATACTCCACTTATGAGGCTGCAGAGTCAAATTTAGATTGTTTGAGGAAAAGTTGGTGTTGAGAAAGCATATGGAGAAATTGATACACATGGGAAAGATGAGATATTCATGTTTTAATATAGATGAGAATATCATCAAGGAAAACTAAGACAAAATGATGGATAAAAGGATGGAAGAAATGATTCATGAGACTTTGAAAAGTGGAGGGGGCATTACACAGGACAAAGGGAATGACCAAGAACTCATAGTGGCTCTCATGAGTTCAAAAGGCCATCTTGGGAATGCCAGCCTCTTTCATACATATTTGGTGGTAACTAGAATGATGATCAAGTTTAGTAAAGTATTAAGCACCACTCAATTCATCCTATAGATAATCAATGATAGGAATGGGGAAATTGTCTTTGATGGTGAGTTTGTTGAGAGAATGAAATTCAGGACACATGCACCATGTGCCTTCTTTCTTCAGGACCATGAACACAGGAGAAGAATAGGGCCTGGTACTATGGCAGATGACACCTACATTAAGCAATTCTTGAATTTTTTTCTCAATTTCATTCTTCTGGGCAAAGGGATGATGATACGGGTGGACATTGGGAGGAAGACTTCTCATAACTAGAGGAATGGAATGATCATGAACACTATGATAAGGGGAAAGGCCATGGGGAGTGGAAAAAATATTTTGGTGTTTAGAAAGAATAGATTGGAGGTCAGGATGAAAATATGGTGTCTCAACTGCTTGAATGGCATTGGGTTGGGAAATAATTCCTGAATGGCCTTTTTTCAGGATCTTTTCTATTCGATGGGAACTTATACTGCTCTCCATCCTATTGAAATTGCATGGTAAATTCCTTCAAATCCACGAGGATAGGACTGAGAGTGTGTAACCATTTTGTACCTAACACAATGTCACAACCACCTGTTGTTCTAGAGTCTGTACTTAAGGCTATAAAGTATAGAGGCTAGGCATCCAAAAAGAGGGTAAAAGATATAAAGGAAGAAAAATGACTTTTTAGGAAAATAAGCTAAGGCTTATTTTTGAGTTGTCTTTGTCTAGCTTCCAATTGTTCTTGAATTCTTATGTCCCGTTCAATGGCTTCCCATTAACGTTCAAGTTCAACCCTGGTGGTGTTAGATTTTAGGATGTATCAAAAAGGTTTAAAGCGATGCTGGTTTGATCCGTGAGACTGGGTTCAATATTGGGCTATCTTGCAACAAGCACAGTCATGGAGGAACAAAGTTTTAAGGAATTTGTTTCTTTTAGGTTGCTGTTTCTATTTTAGATTATACAAGAAAAATTCCCAAATTTCAAATTAATAGTATGACAAATTCAAAGGTCGTTTTCCATATCTGAGTTAAATTTGAAAATCATGCATGAAACGAAAGAAAACATAAAGCTGTTGAACAATGTGAGGCATCAATCAAGGAAGAATGTCACTTTGTGACAGAAGAAGAAAATAGACAAGAGAAACTTTAATGAAGCATAATATATAGAAATATAAGTAATTCACAGGTCTTGTACCTACTGATAGCCGATACAGAGGAAAAGTTGTAAATGATTAGATGACTAAAATAATTGATCACCACAGTAGAGGTTGTACTAAATTGTAGCTAAGAATTCATCAAAGATATATAAAGGAAATGATGATAAATGCAAAATAAAAGAGGGAACACATAACTCAATTTTGACGGAATATGGAGTCTTCGATTTGCCTTTGTATTAATTCTGGCAAAAGAAAATTTCTATGCTACAATCGGTCAAAGGAAAAAATCCTTTGTTCTATCTTTCAAAATTGTATTTATACAAGAAAATCATCAACCCTAGACGGTTGGTATTCTCCCAATCTCCTAGGTGCTAACGGTTACAAAATACAAAATTCGAACCGTTTTTCTCGGTTACTTTTTTACTCTTCTACCAGTTGGACAAAAAGAGTATACATGCGTTACTTCATCATTTCTTTGAAGAGTTTCCTTCGCTCAGTCCAAAACATTCAACGCACCTGTCTAGAAACTGCACCAAAATTTTGAAAGGTTCTATAGTATCCTTTGCTTCACACATATACAACTTCCTTTGAATTTTGGGAAGCCAGTCTTCTATCTTTACCTTCTCAATATTTTTCGACTACAATTGTAGATTCGGCTTTATTTGCCACTTATCTATTTGGGTGATGTCAAGCTACTTCAATTGTGAAATTTTGAGCTGGGCTTCATTCCATCTCTCCTTTATATGCAGTTGATTCCTTACAACATTTATCTGTCCTAATAGCCCAGGAAAATCACGAAAATCACCTTTACCAATGCCCAGTGTTTTTGTATCTAGCTGATCAAACACTTCTTCACATTCTTTCTTAACTTCTCTTGCCATTTTCTTTCTTTCGGAAATACTGGTCTCCCATGTTTTTAATATGATATATCCCCTTATCTGTTCTCCTATAGTCAGCTTTGGGATTGTTGTTACTTCCTCTCTAGCCGAAAACACTACTGTCTTTTGAAAAGCAGCGCGACCTGCTGTAGCCTCCTTTTCCCTGAAAGCAGTGTTATCCAGTGAGTGGCTTATTTCTAGGAAGTAGTTTTGAACGATTTCTATTTTAGAAATCATGTCGTGTTGTTTTGTTTATAGTTTCTCATGCACGTGATCGGGCTTGAAATGCTGTCATATTCACAAATTTTCCTTCAATGGACTTCAACTCAGCCTGTAGTTGTCTCACTAATTCTTCCTGTCGAATAACATGTACTTGAATCATCTACATCTTCTTATTCACTTCATCTAACCTAGACTTGAACGATTGAATTTCCTATTTATCAATGACGCTGGCCTACTCGAGTCCTTTATTTACCTCGTCTCTGATGTTATTTTCTGTATTTATAATTTGTCTCTGCAACTGGGCTATCATTTGGTTCTTCTGCCTCATCCTTGTTTTCAGAATGTCTACTGAGAATACATTGGTTGTTGCCGAAGCCCCCATGGAGCCTGCTACTTCTGTGGCAAAATCTTCCTCTTCTAGGTTCTTCCCATCTATGAGCACTCTGTGTTTTCTCACCATTGTGACTTCTCTCAGATGCATTTCCTGTTTTACTACAACCTTCCTCTTCCTACTAAAAAAGTAGTCAGAAGAAGGTATCTCATCTCTAGAGATAGGAGTAAGGTCACTTACATACCCAACTTCCAGATGGGGAGCCCCAAAGGTTTATTGTAAAGGAGTCAACGATGCAATAGGGCTGCCCAACTTTGTAGATTGTGTTTCTCCTACTCTTTTGGGGATATTAGCAGGAATAGTTGATGGTAAAGGAGGAATTATTTGACCCGACTTTAAAGGTGTCTCGAGCCAAACTTCTGTTTCTGACCTTGGGTGCTCTGTTTGTGAAGTTTCTGCTTTCTGTGAAGACTCTTCAGTCTTCTTTTGATTTTCTTCTGTAGTCCCTTTATCCCGAGCCTCTGATATGAAACCTGAGGGAATACTCCCTTGAGCTAGGGGAGGGGTTGTTGATTCTCCCTATAGTATCCTCAGAAAAATACTTTTCCCGTGCTTCTGGAAAGTTAGAAAGTTGGTTTGTAGGTCGGGTGATAATGCATGAACTCTGTCTAATATTTACTCATAGGTTCTGGCTCCCTTGAATATACCATCGTAGGGAGAATTTTCATGTTCAAACATTTTCATATTGCAATGAACAAGATGGTTTCCCACAATTTTATAATATCATGTTTTCTGAGTTCAAGATCCACCAATTTGATGTCTTCTAGTGCAGTCACTTCTACCTTGGAATGACCAAAGTTAAGTAGTGAAAATTTCCCAATTTGTACAGGAAAAACTGGCCAGAACTTCTTTTGAACTGCCTTCAATTCTGTGCCAATTCTACCTGTTATTATTTGGTAGGTCACCTCCCTGCACACCAATCTGTCGGGAAGGAACTTTGGAAGTGTGTGAGGGGGAATCGAGCACCCAAAAACCCTGACATAGGAGAAACTTTCTTCAATAAGCCAATCTACAATCGCCTTGAGGTTTCCCATGATCAGCTCTGAAATACGAGGGGGTGTGCAACCATAGAAAATTTGGTGTACAGGTATCACTACATAGTGACAGACCTCGTAAAATAAATCTTTAACATTCTCCTCCCATAGTTTAGAGTGATAAACATGGATGGGTTCAACATAGGCTGGATTCCAGCTCAAATTCATCAAGGGGAATAGAGTCATGTAACAGATACTATCCATAATATAATAAGACATGTAAAAATATATAGGTCGGCCCTTTGATTTTGTTGTTTGGTAATCTGCAATCTCCTTAGCTATATTATCTGATAAAAATTTTCCCCAGTTGAAAATGTAACCCTTGGCTACTTCGTGTAAAAGTGGCACCCATTATGCAGGTAAATGGGTAGGGCTTTTCCTCCCAAAAAGTCTACATAGAATCATAGCTATATAAACCATGTATTCTTTTAACGAAGCTATGGCATAAATGCCATAGGTATCGGTTCTAAATTTCACTGGAACTCCCCACTAGTCTTTGATTATAGCTAGATTTGTTTGATCAACTTTTGTACATTCTTTTCTTTGAAATTCCTCTACAAATTCGACATTATAAATGTATTTAGAAGTAGGGGATAGTTTATACATTACTTGGATGTGCTCTGGTCTGAACGAGCCGACGAAGCCCCTTTGGTTGTTTAGAATGCTCCTTGTTTGAATGTCGACTTTCTTTAAAGCCCAACTTATAATGTCATTGTATGGCAGGAGTCTCAACCGTGTGGCTATTTTATGAAGCTCAGACTCTGCTATGTCTCTGAGTTTATTTTTAGTCCTCTCATCCATGAAATCCTCGGGGCAATTCCTAATCTCATAGTCCAAGTTTTCAAAAATATGCCTCCAGGATTTGATTGAATCAATAGCATGCGGCGTAGTGTCGGATATAGCATCTACCTATGGATTTGAGATTTTACCAGAGTCCTTGCTCTTCTTAGGTGCCTTTTTGGTTTCCATGATGTTTGTGCTAAAATGAAAACCTGTTACAGAGAAGAAATTGCATAATCTCCTTTGAATGTGACTAGCTTCTGATCTGCAAACAAGAATGAAATTCGAGATAAAAAACCTTTATTTACCCTTAAATCGTCTTAAATTGAGCATACCGATATAGGCGATACAAATTAAATGCTTTAATGGGGAAAGTATTCCTAGAGATACACGCTTTATGTTAAAAATATCTCCATTAATCTGTTATAGAGACTGCCACATATCAGCGATTCAAAATTGGAGTTTCGAAAGGAATGTCATCGAAAAATCCCGACTAGAGAAGCGTGAAAAGTGATTTGATATCATTAATGTTGTTTTAAATTACGTTAATTATGTTTAAGCTCTTAATTCTTTTAGGATTTCGTGTTTCGGAGTTTCGAGCATCGTGTCCCCAAGAGGTATGACACAAGCAAATCCTGAATCTCGAACTCGCGATGGGACTTATTTAGGTGCTAACCACTTGTATTAACCTTTTAATTTATCATAATCAGGGATTAGTCTGTACTTTTCAGGAAATGGAGTATCAGGACTTTGATAACATTTGACGCGAGAAATCTCGAATCACGAAATCCCGATGGGATTTATTAACTGTCAATTATTTTTTAGCTCCTAATTAAGTGTGATTATATCGTAAGCTTTCTGGGTTTCGAATATCGCGAACTTGAAGTTTATAGCATGTGAGAATCCCGAATCGTGAAATAAACGTGGCACTAGATTTTAATAATTTTGTGAATTCAGGAATCAGTGACTTGAGGAGGCATTTTACATTGACTCATTGTATTTTACGAAATTTCGACTCCCGAAAATTCAAAATAAGATTTCATTTAAAATTGATTTGTTGATAGAAAGGCGGCTCCATAATAAAATTTTTAGATAAAAGAATGTTCCCTTTAGTCTCAAGTTTAAAAAAAACAATTATGTTCCAACATAGGCTCCATCTAGGGATCTCGTCTCCCTGCGGGATGAGAAGAATAGTAGACCACGTGCCTTTATTGGGTAAATGGAGTCATTAGTTTGTTTATGCAAAACTTGTTCAGAAGGAAGGTGCAGAGGAAAAAAGGGGTTTTCATCCTTATCTCTGAATTTTTTTGAAACTTAATCGCTTTCTAATCTCAATTTTAGGCCATTTGACTTCCTCTTCCCTGATACTGACTTCTAGTCTGCTCAGGATAATCCAAACAACCTCAGGAATTTTCACGGGTTCGGTTGATCTTTCTTGCCTCAAGGTGAAGTAATTTTAATGTTTTTAATCAGGGAGTCCCATACAGACTTGGGATGTAGATCAGGTTTCAAAGAAAACTAATTACCAGAGTACAGTATAATTCATGTATAACATCCTTACAGATATATTAGACATTGCTTCACTGCCAGCGAGCCTGTTCAATACCCCAGTGAAGTTATCTGATTCCCTTTTATTGAATTTCCTTTCACCACTTCAAATTGTAATTTTGCATTTAAATGCTTAGATGAGGGAAATCATTTTATGAATTTCCTTTCATCATCTCTTTTTCTTTTTTTGGACTAGATGGGGGCAATAAATTTTTTGAGTTCCCTTTCACCATTAGTCTTATATTTTTCTTTGACATGAAGTGGGGGAAATCAATTAGTATAAAGTATACCATGGGTGATATCTATGTATAATTTTGCAATAGAGGTCTGCCAACTCACTTTGATTACTCTGGATCAGTTTACTTTTCACCTTCAAAACATCTTAGTCTGCAGGAAAAATTATGGGAGAATTTTATTTCCAGGGACCTTTTGAGCAAGACTAAAATCCTAGAATTTGTGAAAAGAACTAAGAGAGTTAGGATTAACCTATGCATATATTTGTTCAGTAAGCGTTTGCGGGGTCGTGAGGACTTTCCTTTCTTCTAAAGATTCATTTTTCAGCTTTTAGAGATAAAGTGTAACCTCTCTTTCCTTTGTGGAGATCATGGGAAGGCATCTGGGGTAAAGGAGAAAAAACCAAAGATTGGAAAAGGGTGACAGAGAAGGTTTCAGATTTCATAAACACAATTGTTATAACGTAATCCTGACTCTTGGAACTCTTTCTTTGAGGTCACTTTACTTCTCCTATTTATTTTACTTATTTTTATCTTATCCAGAGAAATCTTTTATGAACCATATAAAATTTCATTCTTTTGATGATACCTCGGGTGAATATGTTCATACTCTTGAGACCGTTGTTGCACCTAGGTGATATTCATTTAAAATATAGACATTTTGGGAATTCATACCTTTGCCTTACCATTTCGTTCTCATCTTAGTAAATTATTTTTTTATCACCTGTTTCGGGCGAATCAATTTCACGATACATGACCATCCATTTTCTTCTTTTTGATGTTTGGGTTGTAGAACGGAATCCTGTAAGAAAACAACATGAAGAGTGTCAGAGATTTTAAGATTTATGGAATTCAATGTGTTGAATATTTCATATCTCTATTTCTAGGAGATCACTAACCTGCTTTATTTGCGGTGAAAGTAAAACTTACTGAAAATCTATAAAAACAGAAAATACAAACCGATATATACAATGGAATTTTGGAAATCATTTATTGCATATAGTGCTTCAGATAACGCCCATTGATAGGGGTGTTGAGGATTTTACCGTCCAAATTTTCTAACATAAATGAGTTCTTCCCTTCAAAAGTTGTGACTTTGAATGGTCCATACCAGATATGATCGAATTTTCGATGTTTTGCTGAGTCTTCCCTCCTAGCATCCCATTTCAAAACCAAATCGCCAGGGAAGAATTCCTTGTCTTTAGCCTTATGATCGAACAATGCTTTCATCTTGTCTTGATATTTCTGCAGCCTTTTGTCCACTTCAACCCTGTTTTGCTGCACTTCGATCAGTTGATTAATTCTCCTTGTGACGTGATTTCGTTCTTCTTTTTCGTCTTGCCAAAGTTTCATCACAGGTAGAGCCAAATTTATGGGTAATACTACATCAGTTCCGTATACCATTTGAAATGGAGAAGTACCAATTTATTTCTTGGTGCCTATCTGATTTTACCACAAAGCGTACTTCAAATGTACGTGCCAAGATTTTTTTTTTTTGTTCAACACCTTCTTAATTATGGTGATTAAACTTTTGTTTGATGATTTAACTAGTCTGTTTCCTTGAGGATAGTATGCCATAGAATGACCCAGTATAATATTGTATTTTTGCAAAAATCTAACCATTTCCATAGATTTGAATGCTTGGGCATTATCTATAACTATCTTTCACGGACAACCGAATCTAGATAATATGTTTTCTTCCAAGAAATCTATCACCACTGAATCTGTTGCTTTTCTGGATGGAATGGATTCTACCCATTTGGTGAAATAATTTGTAGTGGTCAGGATCCATTTGTGTTGCGCAATGGAATGCGGATTAATTTCCCCGATAAAATCCAACCCCCATTGTTGACATGGGGCTTTCATTTTAATCGGGACCAAAGGTAGTACTGGGAGTTTTTGCTTGCTTGCAAATAGTTGAAAAGAGTTATAGGATCTGACTTTGGCATTAACATTTGCAAATAATTTAGGCCAATAATATTCTTCTCTTAGTATTTTATAAGTTGTTTCTCTCCATGCACGATGTCCTCCACACACTCCATCAAATTCATTTATGACCCTTTCTATCTCTGATTCTACTAAACAAACCAGGAGAAAACCTAGAGGGTCTTTCCAGTACAATTGGCTTTCTGAGATGCAGTATTTTACCGCATGCAACTTAAATGTCCTACTCTTATACAGAGGCATATAGTTTGGGCATTTTAGAGTTAGAAGGTAGGATACTATGTATTTATACCAACCTGAAGATGAAAAATTCTCTTCGATTCTGGTTGTAGCTATTTGGTCATCGAATTCGTCTATGTCCAAATGTCCTTCGTATTCTTGTAGGCTATTTATTCCAAGCGCTATGAAATTTGATTCAGCTAGTAACTTATCCAGACCCTGACCCTTTACGAGCTTTATCGCTTTCACCTCTAGATCAAATTCTTGAATTTTAGCAAGCCACCAACCCCTCTTCCTGTCACTATTAGGTTGTACCAATATATCCTTAACAAAACTGGTGGGTACGTATGCAATGATCTTGGAGTGTAGTACGTAGGTTCTGAAATCCTTTAGTGCCTTCACCATAGCATATGCCTACTTTTCCATTATGTCATACCTCAATTCTGCGTCTCTAAGGATTTTACTAAAAAATGCTATTGGTTGTTCAAAACCTTTATCATTCTTCTGGAGGAGTACCACCACAATTGTATGTTCGGATGCAAACAAAAAGATCAAAAATTCTTTTAGATAATCAGAGCTTGCCAGTACAGGTGCTTCACCTATAGTTTTCTTGATGTGTGCAAACGATGCTTTAGATTTGGCGATCCATTTAACTTCGTTTTTCTTCTTGAGCATATCTGTAATCAATTTCACAATTTCATTAAAGTTCGGGATAAATCTTCTCAAAAAATTTATCTTCCCTAAAAATGACTGGATTTCTTTTACATTTCTAGGAATATTTATAGTATCTATAGCTTCGACCCTTTTAGGATCAATTTTAATTCCATCCCGAGACACAATATGGCCCAAGAGTTTACCTTCTTGCATTGCAAAGTGAGACTTCTTAGGATTTAAAGACAAACCAAATTTGTGGCTTTTCTCGAATGTTTGCTTGAGATGTATCAGATGATCTTCATCAGATTTAGAAAAAACGGTCAGATCATCAAGATAAATAACCACAAATTTATCTCTTTCACCGACAAAGGTGATATCCATAGCACACTCGAAGGTATCACCTGCATTCATTAAACCAAATGGCATTTTTTCATACATAAATGTGCCCTAAGGGGTGGTGAAGGCTATTTTTTCTTTATTGTCTTCATTGACAACAATCTGATTGTAACCGGAAAAACCATCGATCATGGACATCCTATTTTCTCCAACTACTTTTTCTAAAAAATGGTCCATTTTGGGTAGCGGATAATTTTCTTTAAGAGATGATTTATTTAAATTTCTAAAATCTACACATAGTCTGATTTCTCTGCTTTTCTTTTTGACTGGGACCAGGTTGGCTACCCACTCAGACTACCTGAATGGTATAATTATTTTGGTATCTAGGAGTTTTTTCACTTCTCTTTCCACCACAGGAAATAATATGGGGTTAATTTGTCTGAGTTTTTTCTTGAAAGGTTTAACCCCAAGCTTTAAAGAAATCTTGTGTTTGATCACAGTGGTGTCATAGGTTCTTAGCTCATCACAGGACCATGAAAAAATGTATTTATATTGGTAGAGTAAGTCTATATACTTACCTTTCATCTCAGGAGTAAGATACTTTGATATGTTTACCATTCTAAGCTCTTCTTTAGTGCCTATATCACAATCTTTGACTTCCTCTGGCTGAGGCTACAATGTAGATTTCAAAGGCATATCGTTGTGGTCAAATAATATTTCCAAGAGTTAGACCTTTAGGGATTTGATTATTTTTTAGTAATAACATGCGATGATTCGCAATATTATCTTGGAACTATTGAGGATCCTCCCCTTCTTGCATAATCCAAGTATGATCATTCTAGTTTTCTTGGTTGATGTGTATTTCAACAATGTCTTCCACCATTTTGAGGAATTTTCTGATCTATTCATCATCTTCGAACACCTTCCAGTGTTGTATATTGTTAGGTATCGAAGGTCTATGCCTCATCTCTATGTGATCCTTTAGTTTGAAAGTTGTAGGAGGTACAAAATTTGAGGAGGATTTGGCCAATGAATCGGCTTGTAGGTTTTCTACATGTGGAATGTAATGAACATTTACCGACGAGAAGAAATTTTCCATTAGAACCTAGGCACAATTTCTGTAAGATCTTAATCTTGGGTGCTTGTCCTGGTACTGGCGATTTATCTGCTTTACGATCAACTCAGCGTGACCATAAACTTCCAAGTGTTTTATTTTCAACTTCCTAGCAGCTTCTAACCCCAAGACCAAGGCTTTGTATTCGCAGACATTATTTGTGTAGTCTATGTTCCACTGTAGTTTGTAAGAGAAAGGGATAACAAATTCATTCTCAGGTTCTACAAAAAGTACTCCTACGCCTGCTCCTTCACACAATGAAGCACCATCAAAAAACATTTTCCAAATTCCAGTGCTATATACATTTTCATTTATCTTTTCTGATTTATTTTCCTCTATATAATTTTCTTCTGTACAATTATTTACACTGTCGTCAAAAGATAAAATACAATTCCCTAGGTCTTGATCAGCGACATAAACAAGGTGATTATTAGGATTGTGTGGATCAATTACTATATATGCCAACCGTGTTTCCCTGTATAACCAAGTGAACTGTCCACCAAAAACAAGAATCGTGGCGTAGGTCATGTCTAACTGAAGGGATACCCCAAGCTTGGCTCCCCAAGACCTAGATAATAGAAAACCATATTTCAGAGGTATATTATCGATAAATACATCCATTAGAACACTCTTTATTGGAACCTGTGCAAGATTTACCACTAAATCTTTGATCATTCCCATACACTTAACTCTTCTTGAATCAAAAGAATACAAGTCTCCATAAGGCCTGGTACTTTCGAGACCTAGTCGGTCCATAATAGCCTTGGGCATCATGTTATGTGAGGCTCCAGAATTGAACATGCAATTATGTATAAGACAATCATGTACATTTAGCGTAATGTAGAAGGGGGCAATGGTATCCCTGACACCTTCAAAATGTGGACCAAAAATTATATTAGGCTTATCATCTTCCAAATTTATCACGTCAGCCCGACTCCCTAAATCTGAAAAATTTATCATTTTGGTTATTTGTTTTCGGTAAATAGGGTCCTTTTCCAATTCAACCAGGGGTATTGGTATCTTGATCTTATTTATCTCATTTTCTAGGCTGAAACCTCCCACAATTTTATCTGTTTCTCTAGTTGAAGCTCTAGTCTCCTTCCTTTCTGACTTATTTGTTTTCATTTCTTTATTTTCAGTTATTTTTGTTTCCAATGTTTGTGTTCCGCCTAACTTAGTTTTCCCAGCTTGGATCTCAGCCTCCTTTATTTTGGTATTTTGCAGGCCCACTCCTTTTATTTTGGTATTCTGTGATTCCACTCTTTTTATTTTGGTATTCTATATCTTGGTGTCTTTTGGAGGGGGCTCGTATGTTTCGCCTCTTGGCAGGATTTTCTTTGGTTGAGTAGTCGACATAGATTTATTTTTAGGCCTTAGATTGTACTTATGTTGGAGCTCGACCATTATAGTATCGACTATTCCTTAATAGATAGAATCATCTATATTATTTATGTTTCTATCTTTATTTGACAGTTGTTATGTATTCAGAGACCTCTCATAATCTTCTTTAGTCAAATGAGGTTGTAGGAAATCGTTGCCCAAATTGTTCACATCTTCTTCTAGATCCTCAAATTCTTGTATGTCATTCCCTCCTATAAAATTTTCATTTTTTAAAGGAGTTTGAACCTTTTGGTCTTCATTTTAATCTACCTATGTTGTATCTGAGGATTGGGGTTTCTTTGAATTCTCTCTTAACGAATTGATCTACTTTGGATTGATCTAGCTCCATCCTTGAAATTTTATTTGATAGCTCTTTTATTATCCTAGCCATATCATCCATTTTATCATCTGAGGATCTCCCATATCCCTAGGGTCCCGCTTGCTCTCTAAAACATTTTATCTCTCTGTTTCTCATTTCTATTTTTGTTTTTAATTTACTAGAATCCATCATGTTTGACTCAATCTCTACGGCATCATCTTGCATTCGGGTTAGGTCGACCACTCTCCTTTCTCTCAATAATAATGTGAAATCGGGTTCGAATGCTCCTACAAAGGTTACCTTGTCTGCAGGTTGGGACGATTTAACTTCGACTGGGATCTTATTATATAATTTTTTAAATATTTGAATGAATTCAATGACAGTTTCTGAACTTGTTTTCTTTAAAGCCCCAAACTCAGTTAAATAGTACAAGTGATCTTTTCTTTCACCCCATTGTCTGAGAAAAGAGTTTTCTATCACATCGTAGGATAAAATCGAACCTACGGGCAGACTTTGAAACCAGGTTCTTACCTGTCCTTCGAAGGTTTGGACAAACAACTGTGAATACACGTCGTCATGTCCGAGACCTAGAATATCTACGAATTGATCAAAGAAATTTATATGCTCGGTCGCGGTTAGGTCTCCTTCCCCTGTAAACTTAGGTAGGTTTTTCATGTAGTTTTCAGGTAAATCATGAAGGGGTACTTGGAAGACTAGGGGAGCGTATCTGGAATCTACTTTAGCGAAAATATCAGGGGGTGGGGGTGGCACTTGGCCCGCCCCTCCTCCTCCTCTGGCAGCCATCGTAGATATTCTAGGAGAGGAAACCGGTATGTTGTAAAGAGAGTTTTGAAAGATGTATAGTGATCCCTTAGCTTCTTCAGGATGAAGCGAGAAAGGCTTCAAAAATTGTTTATCAGGAGATGATAAAACTGAAAAAGGGGGGAACGAGATACGAGGACTCGGTTCCTATGATTTGCAAGAGATGTAAATGGGAGAACCCCTAGGCATGGAATCTGAGTATATGGTATACTCTTCGAGACTTTGTGAGGTTGGGAAATCTAACTGAAGAGTTGTTGGGATATCAATTGACGTGAGATTTACTGAGGGATTCTCACGTTCGTTTACGCAGGAGGTGGTTGAATGAGTTTTAGATTTAATTTTCGGGAAAACTAAATTTGGGTTTAGGGTCTCAGATTCAACTATCTTAGTCGACATTTCTTCAAAAAGGGTTTGAGTGGAAACTTCTTGTGAAGTTAGCATTTCAAGTGGAATATTAGCCTTAGACTATGTGTGTTTAGGCTGGTAGATCGCAATAGTTTTCTTAAGGGAACCTCTTGTTTTTAGTATTTTTTCGGGATCAGAAACAGGCGTGGTTTGTTTACCATCTAGGTTTTTCCTGGTGTTCCTTCAACCAGATTCCATTTTACTTAAACATGGTTTCTCCAAGTGAATAATAAAAAATTATCCTTTAGAAGGTGTTCACTCTTTGTTCACTATCAAAGAGTAGAAACTTACAAATGTCGTTCTCCCAGGTGATTGCTTCTCTCCATTCCCCAACAACGACTGCAAAAAGATGTTTTTCCAGAGTTTATACTTAAGTTTGAACTTGAACGTTCATGGGAAGCCATTGAATGGGACATAATCATTCAGGAACAATTGGAAGCTAGACAAAGACAACTCAAAAATCAACCTTAGCTTCTTTTCCTAAAAAGTTGTTTTTCTTCCTTTATATCTTTTACCCTCTTTTTGGATGCCTAGACTCTATAATTTATAGCCTTAAGTACAGACTCTAGAACAACACCACCCATGTCGAAAGCAAACAAATGATATTTCAGGTTGTATTGGCCAATTTGGAGACACACATTTTCACAACGCCCTCCACATTTCATAGAACCTCCATTGGCAATCATGATTTTAAAATTGTTGACTGCATGGATATAGAAATGGGTTTCTTGAGAAATGCATCGATGAATGAAATTATGAGTGCTACCACTGTCAATTAGGACGATGACCTTCCAATTTTTAATGTAGCCAATTAGCTTGAGGGTTTGGGGAGCAGAGAATCTAGTGAGTGCATTCAATGAAATGACCAGTTCAACTTATGGTGGATTAGATGGTGGAGTGATAGGAGTTGGATTAGGTAGCTCTTCTACATGAGAATCCTTGATCGCATTGTCAACAACATCCTCATAGACGTCCATGAACAACTTTGTTTCCTTACACTTGTGCCCCGAAAAATATTTTTCATCACAATTATAGCAAAGACCCTTGAGTTGGCATTCAACCATTTCTGCTTGGGTTAATGTTTGGATCTTGAGAGGGGTGGGATGAGGAGTAGGAGTGGGAGGGAAAGGGAATTGAGGGAAATAAGGTTTGTGGTTTTGGGAAGAAATAACCTATTGGGCTTCCTTGGCACGTTGAGTAGCTTCCAACCAAGTATGGGGGTGAGTCATGAGGACTTGGGCTTAGATTTCATCCTTGAGGCCACTGATAAAGCATTCTTGAAAAAACGTACCAGACATGCCCTCTGTTTTGAAAGATAATTTCTCAACTGCAACGATAAAATATTCCATGGTACCTGACTGTTTCAATTTGGTCAAACGGCCCAGGGAGTGTGTATCTGTGTCGAAGTAGTCATAAAGTTCGGCAACAAACTACACCCAAGCTACATATCCTTGGCGTGATTTTCAACACCATTTCCACTATTGCCAATGTTCAAGATCCAAATAGAGGACACCGTAACGAAGTTTTTCCAATTCATCAATGATGCCATGCAAGGAGAAGTAGTGTTCCATTTGAGTGACCCAACTAGTGGGATCCGAGACATCAAATTTGTTCACCTCCACTCGTGGAAGGTATAGATCATGATGAAAAGGGTTGGATTGAAACTACTGGGAATTGGAGGAAGCTTTACCTTCGAGGTTATAATGTTGGTTAAATGAGGAATGGATTCTAGGAATGAGCAATTTTTCCAGGACCTTGGAAGAAAATGAGTCAATATGAGACTCAAGGTGGGACACAAGTTGGATGGCAAGGTGGGAATTGATGTCCTTCTTCAGTTCCTCTTTCATGCAGTCCATTTAGGAATCGATGTGGATAGGGATGTGGTTTTCAAGGTATTGGTTGTGAGTGGTGGCCATGGTGAGGTGAAAACATAGGAATATGTGGGAAAGAAAGGTGGCTTAAAATGGCAGGTGGGTCCATGGAAAAACAAGTCTAAACAATGATAGGTATTATTGTGATCAAGATTAAAAGAAGAGTCCAATGGAATAGGTCCCAAGTAGAGGTGTTGGGAAGGGGTCAGGACCATGGGAAAAAAAATGAAAAATGATAGGTATCACTACGATCAATATGAAAAGAGGAGCCCAATGGTATAGGTATCAAATAAGGGTGCAATGTTGAAATAATGCAATAATACTGCGGTGGAGAAATTCCCAAATTCTTAACAGGAAAAAAGATGTAGTAATTTCGCAACTAGAATGTAGGAGGTGAGGTTGGGCAACAAAAAATCTTGTTTGTTCCTTGTTTCTTCTGTTTCCATCCCAAGGTGTTGGGTTTTTTTTCAAGGTTCCTATAGACAAGGGTTTTCCCTATGCTATAGTGTTATGGGAAAAATGCTCACATGGATCTCAATGAATAGATCAGTAAGATCTCCCTAGGATAAGACTATATATCCTATATAGGAGTGTGTAGACTTCTAAAAGGTTTCCTACATCTAGATTCAAAGATATGAATTCACTATAATCCTATAGAAAGGAGAATATAAGCATACCTTTCAAGAGGTGTTCCTTCATATCTCTTAGTTGTTGTAGTCCTAGAGTTCCAACTCCAAGCTTGACAACCTGCTCCCTATATACAAAAGACACACAAAAAATTCTCTACTTTCCTATTTAGGATTATAATCCTATATCTAATTAGTTTTCAATCATATCTATAACAATATGAAGTATATCTAAACACTTGTTATTCAACTGCAAACAATTATAGGGGAAAACCAAATGATCTATTAATTATAAATGGAAACTTACATCACAATTGCATACCCTAAGTGTTGATGTGGGATCCTTCAATATCCTTTCTCATTTCTTCTCCTTACAACTCCTTGGTCATGTTAGGCTCCAATGAATTCTGGTTGGTTGTTGCTGCATTTTGGCAGCACAACCTTGCTATTCAATTCTTCCTTCTCTTGTCCAAGGCTTGCCTTTGTTATATATCTCTTTGAGGAGGCTTAGGAGAGGCTTCTAGATCTTCTAGACGCCACTAGAAACTTGAATGATGTGAGTTCCTAGGATATTACCACTAATATCCAACTCATCTATCGCCCCTTTCCTTGTAACTCCCTTTTTCTAGAAGTTTGATAGTGCCTCACTTGTTGAGCCATTGTTTTCTAGCGAGGCCTTGCTTGTTGCATGCTAGGTGTCACGCAAGGCCCTCCAAAAATGTTATGGAAAGGGTCAAACCTCAAGAAAAATTTGAGTTAAGGATTCTATCCACTAATCTCATCCTCTTTGATATGTAGGGTGGAGATTAAGGCTATAACAGATTCCCCCTAATGTGTGAGGTCATGAAAGGAGTGGATGGACGAAATACATTACAATAATGTCCATATAAGGAAATGCAAGGAGAGAGAAAATGAGGTTTGGTAGACCAAATAAGACCTACTGTGAAACACCAAGGATGCATATATATAGACCAATCCCCTAGGTAGACATACTTAGACTCAGAATGAGCATGGCCGCCAAAAAATGCATTGCAGATCCATGAAATGAAATGCTAGACCATGGCCATGAAAGAATACACAGTGGATCCATGTCATCAATAATACTATAGCCACAAGACAATACAATGTGGATCTACGTCATGAACTCAATCATATCCACCAATAAATACAATGTGGATCTATGTCAAGAACATAATCGTAGCCACCAATAGATACAATGTGGATCTATGACACATCATATAGATATCAGGAGGACAACGAGCACTAAGGAGAGTGCCCCTGAAGTATTCATATACAAGTTATATACTCCAATGAAACCTGGGAGGGGATGCTATAAAACAATGATATGGCCCCAACCCAAGGTCTTCTTCCCAAACCCTAATGGTACAAATATACAACATGAGAATAGATGAGTTGATGTCAAGCATGGTAGAAACTGTCTGATTTCTGGTCATTGATGTATACTGTTAAAAAATGTGAGGGGACCCATCGATGATGATGATGGACCCTGTTGGAGCCACCCCTATTTTGAACTTGCGCGATTTTCCACTTTCTATATTTTTGAAGCCTAAAACTGATTTTCTTTCTCCTCCAAGATTTTAAAATTCTGAGATTCTGTCACAGAGATGCTTTTCAACCTTTTTGAAATGAATCCTTTCCCGCAAGTATTCTTTCTCTTTTGTTTTATGTCGTATATCGCAGGTCAAGCATTTTAAAGCGTGAGTTCACACGTCCCGAGTCGCGAGACGACGAAGTCATTTTTATTTTTCAACCCAAAGCATTAACTAGGGTAAAACTGTTAACTCATGAGTATACATTGTCGGGACTTCGCAACTCGGCATTCATTAAACCTAAGTTTTTATTCCTAAAACCCCGAGAGCCGAGAAACGCTATAACTTCACGACAACCTTGGTTAAGGATTAACGGAGAAAAAATTAACCATGGTCGAACCCTGATTCTCGGCACTTCGCCGCTCGGCACTTTCCTTCATAAATTTGAAGTATCTAAAACCCCGACTCACAAGGTTGCGACGTAATTATAGAAAGAACAATTAGTCTCTTAATCTAAGATTTCCTTAATTATCGCCACCTCGCGATATCGAGACTCGACATGTCTTCTCCCCAAAGGTTTGTCCTCGAGTTCTCGAGTCGCGATATGGCGATTAAATTAATTAAATACTTAGTGATGTACTAAATCATTGTTACAGTTAATTAAGGTAAACTCGACACTCGCAACCTCACGAGTTGAAGAATCAAAATATGGAAGGGAAACTCACGATACGGCGAAAGGCGAGAAAATTACTTAAGTTACGGAAATTTGAAATTTTAAATTGAAACGGGATACATCCCGCACCTCGAGATTTTCTCGTTTTACGAGGTAACCACTCGCTCTCCTTTATTACTGATTTTCCTGTCAAGCCGCCAAACTTTGATGACATTAATGAAGGAAATAGGGTAAATCTGCAAATGAATAAGATCAGATTTACGTAATGAATTGGTTTCTAAATGCGATCTGACAGACTCAATTCGAATGGTACAAGGTTTTTAAATATATATGGGAGTTTCATTTTAGTTCGAACATTTCTAATAGTGCACATAGCTCACCTTCCTCCAAGTTAACTAGTCTCTGTATGTATACACAGGTTTATCACAGAAGAGCTAAAAATCCAGCTTCAGCTATGGCCCCAAGGAGAGCAGGGAAAGCAAACGTCGAGGTTGTGGCGCAGAGTTCGGACAACGTCTCGGATACATCACCTCGAACGGGCGGTTCAGTCCCTAACTCGTCATATATCTCAGATATCCTGCAGTCGGAGCCGGTGAATTATTCAGACTCCGACGACGATAATAATGTAAGAGATGACCTGAACACTAAAAACAAGATTGTTGTTCAGTCAGGGATGCACCTGGTTGCAACCAGACCCCGGTTGCTCCCATACTACGACATGGTCCGGTGGGCATTGGATCACGTCCACCTGACCACCAGAACTATCCTAAACGATCGAAGAGCCACAGTCAGGACCTTCAGACCAGAGCACGTCCAGTCTATGTATAAACTCCCGACAGATTCTGAATATGTGTATGGAAATGAATTCCTGGAGGAATTCAAAAGGAAAGAATGCGAAGAATATGACAAAACCATGACTGGTTTGATAAAGGATTGGGTGTCGTGCTCCGGGACATTCAGAGCAAATGACAAGGGCATATATTCAATTGCCTCGCTGGAGCCACCATATACGTATGTGGTGATGATGACATGCTAGCCCTTCGGGAGGGAGGATACCGCACATTTTTACGTCCAGTGGGTGCCTCTCATCTTCAGGGTGGCAGAAGGTAGCTCATTTAATTGGGTGAAGATGCTCTCTGACAGTTTATTCAACAGGGTCACAGAGTATCGAGAGAAAAAGGCAGCCGGGAGACCATCTTCATTCTTCATGTCTGCATATATCATGGATGCGATATGCTCCATGACGCCTTTCCCTTTGATGAATTAGGCTTGGAGTCCAACCCAAGGAAAAACTGTACATGAGTACCATGACAAACTGTGGGAAAATAATGTGAATGAGTTTATTTATGAGATTTTCAATTGGGTGATGGTGCCCCTGCACATCGCCATTTTTGGTCTTTCGCCACCCCGCATATCGGATAGCATCGCTGTGAATCTGAGCAGGATCGCAGACTGGTATGTAGAAGAAGAATTCTCCTATTTTAGAGTGTTCGGAGCCACCATTCCTCCTCTGGCGTTACCTCTTTTCATCCCCGACAAGCTGGCATGTTGTGAGATTGCTCAACAAACCGTGATTGGCGGGGTGAGCAAAGAACTCAAAGCATCATCAAAAAAGGTATGGCCATTTTTCCCTATTCGGATAAATTCCTATTCTTTATTAGATTTTGGACATGCAAAGGCTGAGGCTGCAACTTTGGAAGACCTGAGCCTAGTCTCTATCGAGTACAAAAAGCATGATCCGTAGAGAATTGTGAGCACCCATTTGGGAAATTGTGGGTTAAAAAGATTTGAACATGAGTGTTCGCCCTCGGATGATGTTTTCCGAGGGGCAAGGTCCTATGCAGAAGTAAAATTTCGGATCAGAGCTCTAGCACCCGAAGATAGAGCATTTGTTTTAAGATTTCAAGAGCACAGGAAAAGATGTCTCCCCATGGCACTGGGAGGTTTGGGACTTCCCAAGGATAAATAAAAGGAGGCCGGAAGTTCTGAGGGGAAGACTTCTAACCCCGAAAGACGTCAGGAAGGCGAGCAAGAGAAAAATCCTAAGCAGAAGGAAAATCCAGAGTAGGAAGAAAACCCCGAAACAAAGGAAAATCCAGAGCAGGAGAAAAATCCTAAGCAGAAGGAAAACCCAGAGCAATAAGAAAACCCCGAAACAAAGGAAAATCCAGAGCAGGAGAAAGAAATTATTGACCCACCCAAAGGACATAGTCCAGAAGTGGAAGGGAGAAACACCGACCCGCCAGAAAATCAAAATCTGGAGACAAAGACAAATACCTCCGATCCTCCGGAGGGGCAAGGGTCACTCGACACACCTGGAAATATGGCAAGGAAAATCGGAGAACCAATCACATCTATCACTCCTTTGCAGTCAACGCAAGGAAACATACACGAAGGATGGATTTTTGGCAAAGATTTAAGACCCATCAGAGCAGAAGAACTTCCTCCCAATGAGTTCTTCTTTGACAAAAAAAGGAAGGCAGTGGTGAAAAGGGAGACCTCCCAGCAGGAAGGATCATCTGTCAAAAGTTTCAAAGTAATGACCGACGGGATGAACAAAAGGAAAGATGTATTCACCACGGAAATTGCAGGGACACTAGGAGCGTATGCAACGACAAACCAATTCTCGGTCGAAGGATTAAAAAATCAACTCAAGGCGAAAAATCGCCTGATCACGACTCTGGAAGCCAGAGTAACTTCAGCAACAGAAAGCGCGAAGAGTCAAGCGAGTGGAGAGATAGAGCTGGCCCGATTGGCCGATAAGCAAGAAATCGAAGCCCTCAATACCAAACTAGAACAGGCAAATTCAATAATCTGAGATGGTCGGATACAATCAGGTCAGCAGAGGGACATGATCTCGCAGCTGTAGGTTCAGTTGGAGGTTGTAGAAAGAAAGGTAATTGACGTCGAGATTATCAAATCCCAAGCGATCAATATCCAGAGCAGAATCTCCTCTACTCAACAGAGTCTGCTGAACAAAATAGGAGAGATTCGGGAAAACTGCTTATTAATACATCAGATCTCTGAGAATCTGATTAGCAAAGAGAGAAATGCAGAAGCTGCTCAAATCGCTTTCCAAGAAGCGGTGATCGCTACCAACAATAGGTCTTCAACAGGATCTCCTGGGCTCTCCATTGCCGAACAAACCGGGGGTAATATCTTGTTAAAAAATTGGGAACATGATATTACTTTTAGTAAGGAGGAGGCTCAAAAAGTGACGAATTCATTAGAAGAGGCCATCAATAACATAAATGGTGAGCAATTAGGGATAGATATTGGAGATGACACAGAGGCACTAAGACAGATAAATATAGATCGGATTTCTCTCGACCTAAAAGAAAAGAATGAGAGAAATTCGCGGAAGTCTCTGAGATAGACAGGGTAGACCCAGCCCAAATCTACAAACATTTGATTCAACCGAGTGCACAACTTGGCGCCCTTGAACTCGTTGGTGTACAAATAGATGACAAAATTCCACAGTTGGCAAGAGAGTGCTATTTTGCCGAAGCCCGTTGTCAGGCCGAGCCTTCACAACTTGTGTCCCAGTTCATGGACAAGTGTATCATGTGTGCTGAAGCCATGCGAGGACAAGCACCTGGCACTTCTTGAAGAAAGAGTAGATGAAATGAAATGATTCCGCTTCTACCAGCTGTCTTCGCAGCTTGCATTCTATTCTTTAGACAAATGTATCATATGCGCCAAATCTTTGTTAAGGCAAGCGCCTGGCACTTTTCTGAGGTAGAGTAAGACAGATGGAGCGAAATAGGCTCCTCTTTTTTGTAATTAAGTTTATAAAAACCGTTGGGTTTCAAAACCGAGAAAAAAGGAGGATATAAATACATGATGAAAAGAAGAACACAGGGCTGGACTTTTTGGTACTGAGTGTAATAGAGTTTTTCACGAAGGAAGTTAATACAAAGAAAATTGAAGATTCTCGATTCTGTCATGACTGTGTTTCAAGTTTGTTTTGCTATGTTTTTTGTTTCTTTTCATTTTGCTCTGCATAATTGATATGTATCACTATAATTTAGTACGACCACTACTATAGTGAACGAATTTCGTCTTTCGGTAATTGTTTCTTGTCTTTCCTCTACATCAGCTATCAGCCGGTGTAAGACCAATTTATAGTTACAGAATTTTATATTTATTTACACATGTCAATTATGTTTATGTCAATTTCTTCTTCTGTGTATGCGTAAGTTTTCTATTGATAGGAATTTTACGTTATCTGTAGTTTGATGACTTTCTCTCATTCCATATCTTTTGCTAAAAATAACACAGTTACAGGAAAAGGCCTTTAGTTTGTACTCATATTCTGTTCCTCATGTGAAAAGTTCCCTTATCTCGACCAAATTGGAACAACGTTGAATTCTGTCGTTAAAACATTTTCCATACTAATACTATTCCTCAATGACTGTACCTACAGCCACTCAACCCAATATTCAACCCGGATTATCTAACCAAACACATATCACTTTAAATATTTTCGACACAATCCTGAAAACTGCTAACACTCGGGAGGAATTGGAACATTCATGGGAAGCCATTGAACAAGACATCATTACACATGAACAGTTGGAAGCTAGACAGCGAGACCGAAGAAATCCCCACTAGTTTCCCATACCGAAGGTTAGTGTATAATCCTTATCAACCTTTGTCATACTTTCAGATGCCTTGACACTGTGCTTCAAAGCCTTAAGTACAGACTCAAGAACAATAGACCCCAAGGTACCTAGTACAATCTAGCAAGTGTGAATACAATATTTGAGGTCAAACACTCATAGAATCAATCGATCATGAGTCAATGATGTAAAATCTATTATCGATCACGAGGAGGCCTACCACTGATGACTACAAGATCCAAGGTACTAGATGGTTTTTAGATCCCTATCCTAGATAATGTGTTGAATTTGATAGGAAGAGATACGTCGAAGGATGGCCTTGATGCATGCCCCCATCAATCGACACGAAATATACACTGAGAGATGATCTGAAGAGAAAGTATCACAATGTACAACTGACACAGGGATGGCCAACTCAGAAATTCAACAAAACATCAGATGGATGACTTAGGATTTAAACTTCCCTTGAACATATATAACGACACTATGGTTACTTGGTAGTAAGACACAAGAGCTGAATGAATGCAGTGCAACAACGCAAGAGGCATTGAAGCACTCTCCATGATAACTGCAAGAGTAACCAACCAAAGGATTATCTCTGACTCATATTACTGGGACAAATCCTAGGCAAGCTAAAACCCAATTTTATGATGATGAATCAAACAGGTGCCATGTTCAAGGGAGGCTCGAATGACGTTTCCATTTTGTGAATAGACCAATGGTGAAAAACCCCCACTCTTTTTTTTTAATTTTTAATTTTTATTTTCCATATCCTTCATGGTTTAACGAGCATGAAAGAATGACACAAGTAAGCTTAGTATCCTTCATGGTTTAACGAGCACAAAAGAATGAAACAAGTAAGATCAGTGTGTTTTTTTGTAAATTTAGTCTCCTAAGTCCAAAAAAGTATAAAACAATACAAGGGAGAACTCTTCTAGCCCAAGTGGACTAGAGTATTCCTTTTTCATAAGTATTCCATACGGCTCGAAAAGGGTTAAAATTACACCGAATAGATGTCCTTTCAAACCATTTAATGAGTTTGAAAGAAAATTATCTCACTCAGAAATATTTTCATGTTTAAAGAGTCTAAAAAGAGATTAAAGGAGACTCGTGAATGTCTTTTTCGTTTCCTTTTACAAGTCTGAAAAATAGATAAAATTATATTTGGAGGGAGAGAATGAGTGGCTTAACAACATGCTCCTATGTTCCAAGTGCATGGAACCAACCTAAGCAATGAAGAATGCAAATGGTACTGTGAAGTGAGGTCCACTCTTAGCAATTGTTCTCTCCCTGGGTGGGTAGATGCAAAGTAGAGGCCAAATAATGCATGAGGCGTATGTTCAAGGCTACTATATAGTAGTAAGCGGGATATGGGAAAACAACAATGTTCGTGCTCTTTTCGTCGATGTGTGAGCAAAAAGTGAGCACTTACATGCCTAGTTGGGCTCTTCTAGTCATGACAACTGTAATGCAAAAGGTTAGAAAGAAAACAATAAAGGTATTAACAAGAATTAAACAAGAACTAAATAACAACATGAGCATGAAAATAAAAAACTAAAAACAAGTGACAATGGAACAAGTTCACCAATAGATAAGCTGATCTGATTAGTGAAATCCAGAGGTACACAAAGGGGAAAGGGGACTTAGGTCCCTTCCTTCTCCAATGGAAGGCTCTTGAGGCCCTCAAATAGATGCTTTCCTTACAAATGA
>JZKD02S0960022.1:414518-424935 GCA_000966675.3 Picea glauca
GTTTTTGACACTTGCAAAACTTGTGGTCAAGATACGACACTTACAACACTTGTATCGATGACACTTGCGACACTATTGAAGTGAGTAATTTTGATGTGTAACAGATTTCCCCCCAAAGTACGAAGTTAGAAGACGATGATGACTGAAGTACTTTGTAGACTTTTTCGAGCAAGGGTATGGATGCAGAGAAACAGGAAAAATCTTCACACAACCATCAAACAAATATTATGACATGTTTCAAAACCCAAGGCAATCATACCTATGCTTGAGTGATAAAGACGTTTTATGTATGGCCGCCATAAAATATAATGTGGATCCATAATTATATTGACAAAATGGTATAGCCACTGTAGATACAATGTGGATCTATAATCCTATGACCTGAACTGATCATAGCCACAAAGAATACACAGTGGATCTACGAGATGGAAAGGCATAGCCACGACCAATACAAAGTGGATCTATGTGACAATATATGTGTCATAGTTCAAAAGAACTCCTTCACAACCTGGGAAAAGTATACATAAAAGTGAAAACTCAACCCAGGGTCTTCTTACCGATCCCAATGTAGTAAAAATGTAACCATGTGAATAGATGTCCTGATGTTGAACATGGCAAAAACCACTTGATTACCGGTCAATGATGTAAACCGTTAATAAGTGCGAGGGAGATCACCATTGATGTCAATGATTCTCAAGGTACTTTAGTACATTCCAATGAATGTGAATGGATGAGATGAAGTCGAACATCTGTGGAATCATCCGATCAGGGGTCAATGATGTAAACCCACTGTCAGACATGAGGAGGCTTGCCATTGAGGCATGTAGGTCCTAAGGTACTAATTGGTTTCTAAGTCTAGTTCCTGAATAATGTGTTGGAGTTGACAGGAATAGACTCGTTGAAGGAGGGCCTTGATGTATCCCCCATCAATGAACTGAAACTGACACAGAGATGTAATTGGTAGATCAAATGAACATGGACTGACATGGGTATTGAAACATGATATTTGTGATGGCTAACTCTCGAGGAAGATACTTCCCTTGAACACTGAGGCACAACAACAAAAACTTGACATGGACAAAAACTTGATGATGCAGTGGATGATGTGACTTTCGTCAGGTGACCCAAAGGAGTAAAAGAAACTCAGAGGATTGGCTCAGTGCAAAGGCTCAATAGATTAAAATGCATGCAAAGACAAAGTTCCATGTTTAAGGGAAACCGTAAGAGTTACTGGTAGTGTTCTCAAAAAACTGCTTGGCTTGATTCTTTCAATTTTCCCCCCATCCAGATAGACGCGTACCTCTTTTTAATTTAATGAGGTCCAGGAGGGTAACACATGCTTGATATGACTCACCTTCGGTAAGTCCCTCTTCCTTTGTTTAATAAACTGGAAGAAGTAAGGGTTCAGTCTCATATGATCCCTTCAATGTATGAATGTTTAACGAGTCTAGAGAAGGTAAACTCGATGGTTTTCATATTTAGAGAGTTTGAAAACAACGTAAAGATGACTCCAATGTTGTCATTTTTCATAATGTTAGTCTTGCGAGGCCAAAAAAGAGATAAATTATCACTCGAAAGACACCTTTTCAAACCTTTTAACGAGTGGGAAAAGAAGCAAGATCACTTGACAATCTTTTCATGTTTAGAGAGTCTGAAAAGAGCTCAAAGACGACTCTAGGATGTTCCTTTTTTGTATGTCCATGCAGGTCCAAAAAAGAGATAAAGGTTTACCTGGTTGCATTCTCATGTATTTATGAGCATGAGAAAGAACAAAGACTAAGCTCGGTATTCCCCCAGCTTGAAATTTGGGGAATTAACTCCAAAATGATCATCAATGACTGGAGACATGCCCTGCAAGCTTCAATTCATTCACTGACTTTGAGGTTGCCACCAATTTCTCGACTAGATGGAGAAAAAGGATAAGGGTGGATAAAATGAAGGTTCAAAAGAGGTGATTGTTTCATTTTTTAATGAGCTTGACACAGGAAAAGAACTATGCTTAGGGCTTCAGGTTCAATCCCCAGATTGTCGTTTCATTTTTTAACAAGCTTGCTATAGAGAGGAAAACTATGCTCAAAGATTTTGTTTCATTTGTTTTTAATGAGCTTGCCATAGATAGGAAAACTATGCTCATGACCTCTGTTTCATTTTTTAACGATCTTTCTACACAGAAGAGAAACTATGCTCATGGACTCTCCTTGATCATGGCTTCCAAGAGAATAATTCTCTGGAAGGACACCATGTCAAGGGACAAAACTCGGTCATGGATTCCAAGAGATATTCATTGGATGGAAGAAAATCACTCTGGAAGGAACACATGTTAAGGGCTGTGATAAGGGTAAGGAGATCAAGCTCCAATAGCCCTACCAAAGAGATTACCATGTCAATGACCGGATCCAAATCATTGGAAGTTGAAGGCATGGGAGACAATATAAAATCGACATCATGAGGGGAGATAGAGTGTATATCTTCCCAAATTTCTTCACGAGGGGGAAGAAAAGAGGATCTATGATGGTTATCATCTTGAGGTAGCTCATCAATGCTCAACATTTCCATAATAGATTCATCTGAGGGAAAAATTGGGAAAATGTAGTCGATCGCAGACGACAAGGAACTTAACCATGATGGCATCGAATAACTGTCGGGTGCCAATAGATGTTAGTATTCCGAAGAGGGAGAAGAATATTGGATAGAAACGTATGATGTTTCAGCTGGACTAAGTGGCACGATATCACCTAGTGCATCGAATTCCAATAGACTAGGTACAATCCAAGGGTTAGATGATTCCAAATATTGATAAGCCACGGTTGAAATCATATCGACGGTGGAAATATGATGTGTATTTGGTGGAAGTGGTGTATTGAAGGTACCCATAGTGATAGAATGTTTCAACAAGCCAACACCAATGCTTTCATAAGTGATCTTGTGGTCCCCCAAGAAAGGAATGTTGTTGGTAGTGGGAGCGCGAGCGTCAGTTGTGCAGAAATCTAACTGATCAACAGTGACAATTTTGCCTTGATAAGAAAATTGTACACATCGAAAGACCGATGAAGCAATGACAGTCATAGCATAAAACCAACTTCTTCCAAGTAACAAGTTGTAATCGAGGGGAGCATCGACCACCTCGACATCAACAGTGACAGTTTTTCCACCCAATTGGATGGTGTTATAACCCTAAATTGCACCACAGATGCTTACCTGGCATCAGGCCAACTCATATCCCTTCTTTGCCAAAACACTGCTGAAAAACTCTTTGAAAATCCTCTTGAATAAAGTCCCACATGCCCTAACTCATTATTGCACGCGTGTACATGTTGGCTGACCCAAAATAGCCCGCGTGGACCGACAAAAGCATGAAAAAAGGAAAGTTGCCGACAGAACAAAAATCTATGGGTGAGTTAACTGAAACTCCCGACCATTCATGGCCAAGGGTTTGTCCAAATACCTAGATCCTTCTAGCCTATAAAAGAAGGGGTAGGGGTACTATTTGGAAAAGGAAGAATATAGCAAAGAAACTCTGCCCATTTACGTATTCCATTATCCCAACCCTTTAGCCTTTCCTAATGCCAAAGGATATTTAAAGCAAAGTAGTTGAAGGACAGAAGAAGAGGAGCCTAGGATCAGGTTCAAGGAGCGGTGGCCGGTCTCAACTTTTGTAAGTTGACTCATTTTAAGTAATAAAGAGAATTCTTTTCCCGTCCCAATTCATGAACTTTTTATGGTTTGAATAGTTTATGTTTGATTTCTAACCCGTGAGTATATAAGTAGTATGCATGCATAGTTGTTTCTCGCCTTGAATGCAGGTCAACTTTGGAAGGAGTATTGCGAATAAGTAATCAAGCACAACGGAGGATTGACATCAAACGTCGGTAACAAGGTAGGTTGATCTTTCCATGCATTTACTAAGAAAGGGGGATTTAAATCTAGGGATGAAGGTAGAAAGTAATTTCTATTCGGTCATATCTGCATGCAAAGTTTGAACTCTATTTGCTAGTCTGTAGGGTGTTTTTCCCCAACAACAGAATTGACGACCATACTGGGGATCGAACCTAGAATAGTCATGATGAATTCTCCTATAGACTAGAAAATAGAGTTCAGAATTTGCATGCAGATATGACCGAATAGAAATTACTTTCTACCTTCATCCCTAGATTTAAATCCCTTTTTCTTAGTAAATGCATGGAAAGATCATCCTACCTTGTTCCCGACATTTGATGTTGATCCTCCATTGTGCTCGATTACTTGTTCTCAATACTCCTTCCAAAGATGACCTGCATTCAAGACAAGCAACAACTATGCATGCATGCTACTTCTATACTAACGGGTTAGAAATCTAAACATAAACTAATCAAACCATAAAAAGTTCATGAATTGGGATGGGAAAAGCATTCTCTTTATTACTTAAAATGAGTCAACTTACAAAAGTTGAGACCGGCCACTGCTCCTTGAACCTGATCCTGGGCTCCTCTTCTTGTATCATTCAACTGCTTTTCTTTGAATCTCCTTTGGAATTAGGAAAGGCTAAAGGGTTGAGACAATGGGAATACGTAAATGGGCAGAGTTTCTTTGCTATATTTTTCCTCTTTTCAAATGGTACCCCTACCCCTTCTTTTATAGGCTAGAAGGAGCTAGGTATTTGGACGAACCCTTGGCTATGCATGGCCGGGAGTTTCAGTTAACTCACCCATAGTTTTTGTTCCATCGGAAACTTTCCTTTTCTCATGCTTTTGTTAGTCCATGCGGGTTGTTTTGGGTCAGCCAGCGTGTACACGCATTCAGTAATGAGTTAGGGTACGTGGGCCTTTATTCAAGAGGATGTTCAAAGAGTTGTTCAATAGTGTTTTGGAAAAGAAGGTATATGAGTTGGCCTGATGACAGGTAAGCATGTGTGGTGCAATTTAGGGTTATAATAGATGACCCATAATGTGTGAGGTAAGAAGAGCATCTGATGACCAAAATACATTACCAATCTTTACTGATGTGCCGAATGATTGAACCCAAGGATTAGGAACCGAGAAGAGTGTTGGTCACTATAATTGCTTAATTAATTCAAACAATCAAGTGATACATAAATTGTCAACCCAGGGAAGTCTGTTTATTTCAAAGATAACCACGCACTATATATGCTCAATTCCAAAAGCAACTTAGAGTTGTAGTAAAGGAAACTATATTAATCACACTTTCCCTGAATGAACTGAAGTTCTGACTTTTATTATAGGAAAGCAACCTTATAGCCTGCTTGATAGTAAATATCCCCACATTGGCAACACATATATTCTTTACACAGGCTCTCTATAGTTTCCTCTGACAAGGTTGCTATACAGGCTAAGGTGTACAAATTTAGTTCATTTTCATATGCTTCCTTTGCCCTAGCTAGTTCCTTCTTATATGCTTCTAGTTCTGACTTTAAAAATTTGTTTTCCTGCAAGACAGATGGCATTGTTACTTCTGGTTGTTGTGGAGTAGCTGCAGGAATGGTAGCTGATCCTTGTGTTTGAGATTCTTGGTGTAGGAAAAGTAAAGTTGCAGCACCCTGAACCTCTGATTCCTGTATATCAATTTCAATATCAGCGGCTGGTTCTTGTGTTTCAGCCACTGAATGGGTAGCTGGTTTTTCAACTACTTTGCTTGAGGAGGGTAGTGTTGCATCATTTTGGGCCTCTGATTCTTGTAATTCAATTTCAATATCAGTGGCTGGTTCTTGTGTTTCAGCCACTGGATGAGTAGCTGGTTCTTGTGTTTCAGCTACTTTATTTGAAACAAATGATGTCTGGGCATCTGGTTCCTGTAACTCAATTTCAATATCAGCGGTTGGTTCTTGTGTTTCAGCCATAGTTGTTTCTTGTGTTTCAGCTATGGCTGGTTCTTGTGTTTCAGCCACTGAGTGGGTAGCTGGTTCTTGTGTTTCAGCTACTTTATTTGAGACAGATGATATCGCAACATCCTGGGCATCTAGTTCTTGTGTTTCAACTACTTTATTTGAGACAGATGATATCGCAACATCCTGGGCATCTAGTTCTTGTGTTTCAGTGCCCATGGTTGGAATAGGCAAAGATCCTGGGATTGGGGAGGTTGGAGGTGTACGGGGTATCAGTCGAATCGGTAGGGGACCTTGTTGAGGCTCTTGTTCACTTTTTCCGTAAGAAGGATGGAAAGAGGGGAGTTTGTTTTTGTTTTTGTGAAGGTCTTTCTTCAATGATGGGGCAGGAGGAATTATCTGGTTCAGAGTCATCACTAAGAATATGAAGGGTGGGAGTGGATGATTCTGGTAAGGTATGCGGTGGATTTGGTATGGTAGGGGAATTGATTGGACTGGTTGGTTCTGTGGGCGGGCTATTGGGTACTTCGGGGGAGTCTGGGGGGTTTTGCGGTTGCTGCTCCTGGGGATTTTCAGGAATTTCGGTAGCTGCTTGGGGGTTTATGGGTAGGTTATTTAGTGGACGGTTTTGTTGAGAAAAACCCCTTTGGATGAGCAATTGGACAAGACAGTGGTGGGTGAGTGAAAGGGTGGGATCTTTAGCCTTTCTGCAGTAATGTGCCATATTTTTCAAACATCCCAACAAATAATAAGGAATATTGACCCGTCTATTATGCCTTAAATAAGATAGCAGAAGAAATTCGTGCTGATAAACTACCTGATATCGGCCTTCGTAGGTCAGGTAATGTTTGATGAATCTTGCGACTTCCGGCCATGGGGGTGGCAATGAGCTGAGTTGAACACCCCTACCTTTAAATTCAATTCATTCTTCTGACAGGAAGAAGTTCTACTGAGCATTCCGAATGATATGCTTACGACTGAACATGCGAGTGTCGTCGATAGGGAAGCCTGAGACCTGTGCTATATCTTCTTCTGTTACTGATATTCAGACCCCTTCGATGACAGAATGGTCCTCTTGAAGGTTTTGGGTGAATTGCAGGACTTGTTGTTCATTATACCCCTGAAGTCTCTGAAAGTAATTGAGCCATCCTGCCTGCTGGAAGATTTGATAAGCTACTGGATAATGTTCTAACAATGCTGTGGTGGCGGGCTCGTTCTGTATGACAGATCCTCCCATAGCTACTAGCTTGGTAAGATACAGCGTCAAGAGTTTGAGTATCAGCTTCTGCGCAGAGTGAGTTTTCCGAGCGACGTTATGCAAGAATGGTGGTCAAATGCGCGAAAGGGTGGTGAAATAGGGATGGCAGCGGTGAATTCGTGTGAAATGATGGTATCGCAAATTTGATGTGTCCTCCCCTCATGTCAAGTGCAGCTAATAATGATTGCACTTGAATGGTCATAATGACTTAGAATCTTCTGATTAACTATAGCCTAACTGAATTACATAAAATTTACATGCCCCACCTTACCTTTTGATTCGTTCTGCAAACAAAATATCGTGCCTGTCCATGGTAGTCCTGTAGTGGTTGTGGCAGAGACTTTTGACTTAATAGACGAATTGTGTCGAGGGTTTGCTGACTAGAAGGACGAACTATAGCATGAGGGTATAAAAGCTTGCTGACAGATGATGTTGAAAAACTGGTGTTTCAACAACAGAGAAGAACGAAACAATTGCTGGACGGTGTTGTTTCGTCGATGAAGAACTGCTGAACAATGGTGTTTCAGCAACAAGAAAACGGGGCGAAACAATTGCTGGACGGTGTTGTTTCGTCGATGAAGAGTGGTGAGGAAATGGCGGACTGTAGTGTTTCGGTGGTAGGGAGAGAAAAAAGTGTTGAACAGTGGTGTTTCAGCATCGGGAAAAAGAATTATGAAGAGTTGCTGACAATGGTGTTTCAACAACAGAAAAGAAAAGGCAAAACAATTGCTGGACGATGTTGAAGAAAATGTGAAGAATTTGCGAACTATAGTGTTTTGGAAAGAGGGGGAGAAAAAAGTGTTGAACAATGGTGTTTCAACATCGGAAGAAAGTCAAAAGTGTTGAACAGTGGTGTTTCAGCATCGGGAAAAATGATGAAGGGTTGCTGACAATGGTGTTTCAGCAACAGAAAAGAAAAGGCGAAACAATTGCTGGACGGTGTTGTTTCGTCGTTGAAGGATGGTGAGGAAATGGGAAAAAGTGGTAAAATGTTGTTGAACCGTGATGGGGGAAAAGGTGTGAGTTTGGTGGTAGTGGTGTTTCAGTAATGAAGGAAAGGGAACGGATTATTGACAGTGGTGTTTCGGCAACAGAGAAAAGTCAAAAGTGCAGAACGGTGGTGTTTCAGCATCAGGAGGAAAGTTAAGAGTGCTGAATGGTGGTGTTTCAGCATCGGAGGTAGTTTGTCTTCTTGAAGTAGGATCATCCTTTCCTAGTGACCTGTGCTTTGATCGGGAACCTGCAAAAATCGATTGTAACATGGTATTTCTTGATAGGAATTATTAGTAAATAAAATCTAATTTAATCTAATACTAAAGAAATCTTAAAAGAATTAATTGCAATTAGGGGTATAAATCCCCTCTACGAAGAGGAAATGGGCATCTGCCATGCATGTGGCCTTAAAATCTTCTTTAGAAATAGGGCGCTGGTATAGACAGAGCCGATGACCATTTACAAGTAACGGAGTTTTGGAGTCATCGATTGTGAGGAGCCTTACTGTTACATTGGGGAAAACAATGTCTACTTTGTAAGGTCCAAGCCATCTTGTACGCAGTTTCCCTTGAAATTCTTTGAACCGGGAATCATACAGTAGGGCCCAATTACCTTTTTGGAACTGCTTGTTCTTGATATTTCTATCATGCCATTTTGATCTTTGTTGTTGAATTATGGTTGTTTGTTGAATGGCATCTAATCTTTTCTCCTCCAATTCATTAAGATGCTGCAACCTGGCTGTTTGTCCATCGGTTAAATTAAGGTTGATAGCTAAAGCAGTCCTTAGGGTTTTTATCTCAAACTCCACTAGAAAGACAACACTTTTTCCATAAACTAATTCATAGGGAGAGAATCCTGTAGTATTTCTCCAGGTAGTTCTGTAGGCCCATAATGCTTCCGGGAGCCTATAGGACCAATCCTTTCTATTTTCCTTCACTGTTTTTTTGAGAATGGCTTCTATTACTTTGTTTGTGCTTTCCACCTGTCCATTGGATTGGGGGTGGTATTATGTAGTCATTCTCTAATGAATATGATATTTATGAAGGGTGGCTTTGAACCCATGAGAAGTGAAAGGAGGTCCTCCATCTGTAACTAATTCTCTTGGTACTCCAAATCTGGTGAATATGTCTTTAAATAAGAAATCTATAACTGCTTCTTCGGTCTCTCTGTTGAGTGCCTTGGCTTCCACCCATTTAGTCATGTAGTCTGTGCAGACCACTATATAAACTTTTTGATTGGATGGAGGGTTGATGGGTCATATAAAGTCTAAGGCCCATCTTTCAAATGGCTCAAGTACTATCTGGGGGTTTAATGGCATTTCATCTCTATGATTTGGTTGGCCTACTCTTTGGCAGCTATCACAGACCTGGACATATTTCTTTGCATCTTTGAAGAGTAAGGGCCAATAGTACCCCATCCTGAGAATTTTATGTGTTGTTCTCTTATCAGCAAAATGCCCTCCACAAGGGACATCATGACAAGCTTTCAATAGATCATGCACCTCATCTTCTCTAATACACCTTCGAAATTCTGGATCAGCTCCTGTATGAAAAAGGTAGCCACTTATCCAACTATACCGAGCACTTTGATGAATAATACTTTTTTTCTCTCGGTAGGATAGGTGTGGTGGTATCTTCCCTGCAACCAAGTAGTTAGCAATGTCTGCATACCAAGGTGAGTGAGCAGAAACTGCAAATAGATATTCATCAGGAAATGAATCATCTACTGGTCTATCATCATCATGTGTCAATCGAGAAAGGAAATCAACAACTACATTCTCTTTTCCTGGTCTATCTACAATTGTAATATCAAATTCTTGCACTAATAGTAGCCATCTGGTGACTCTAGCATTTGTGATAGGTTTGTTCATTAAGTATTTGATAGCTAAGTGATCAGTATGGACAAAAGTAGAATAGCCAGTAATGTAATGTCTAAATTTATTAATTGCATATATAACTGCTAAGAATTCCTTTTCGGTGACTGTATAATTGAGTTCAACAGGGGTCATATTCTTGCTGATGAAATATATAGCATAAGGGAGATGATTTTCTTCATGTCCCAAGACATCTCCTATTGCAGTATCTGAAGAATCAGAGGATACGTGAAAGGGAAGTGTCCAATCAGGTCCTCTAAGGATAGGAGCTGTATATAACTGATGTTTAAGTGTATTAAATGCTTCATGACAAAAGTTAGTCCATTTGAATTCAGTATTTTTCATCAGTAATACAAATAGGGGAGAAGCTATTTTGGAAAAATTCTTAATAAATCTTCTGTAGTATCCAGCATGTCCTAGAAAGCTTCTTACCTCTGTTTGGGTTTTTGGAGTAGGAAGATCCTTAATGACTTGT
>JZKD02S0960022.1:424985-457011 GCA_000966675.3 Picea glauca
GGCTTGTATGCATCGTTTAAGTACTTTCTCAAGGTTTTCCAGTGCTTCCTGAAAAGAAACACCATAAGGAGTAAAGTCATCCATAAAAATTTCCATAGAGTCATTAAGCATATCAAAAAAGATTTCTAAAACTGCCCTTTGGAAGGTTGTTGGTGCATTACATAGTCCAAATGGAAGGAATATATAAGAAAAGGTTCCCCAAGGGCTAGTAAAGGTGGTTTTATCTTGATCTTGAGGTGCAATTTTGATCTGGTTATACCCACTGAAACCATCTAAAAATGAGAAAAATTTCTTCCCTGACAAATTATCTAACACTTGATCAATGAATGGTAATGGAAAGTGATCTTTCTGAGTGGCTTTATTTAAAGCTCTGTAATCCACACATAATCTCCATTTTCCATTTTTCTTAGGAACTATCACCAATGGGGATACCCATTCACTATCTGATATAGGATAAATAAACCCTACATTGAGCAATTTTTGAAGTTCTTCTTTGAGGATTTCTCTTAAATTTGGGTTCATTCGTCACTGAGGTTGGAAGATTGGCCGACAATCTTCCTTAATATATATTCGATGAGTGCATAACTCAGGAGAGATTCCTTTCATGTCTGTGTAATCCCATGCGAATGATTCTTTATTTTCCTGAAGTAACTTCATTAATTGTTGTGTTTCAGCATCTGTCAAATTAGGGTTTATATTCAATGTCTTGCCAGGTTCAATTTCCACTGGTATGCTTTTGGAGGAGATGGTATTAGATGTTTGAGGTGGGATTTACGAATTGAGGTTTTCTTGATTATCAGACTCCAATAGTGCAGTTAGTTGATTATGAGTTTCTGGAGTCACAGAGGAGGGTTCACAAATGAAATTATTAAGTACTTCATCCTCAGTAGAATCTTTCAGGCTTAAATCTTGTCCGATAGTCAAAAGGGGTTGCGTAGGTTGATCATCAAAATCTACCCATACATAATTATCATGATTAACCAGGGGTGTAGCGTGAGGGTAGAGGGTAAGCTGTTTAGTTTCATAACCATTTGAAATTGTCATTGAGCCTGATCGACAGCTGATAAAAGTATCTGTTGTGGCTAGCCAAGGTCTACCAAGAATTAGAGGGTGCCCCCCCAACTTTGTTTTGGGTTATAGAACGGTAAATTCAACTAGATAATTCCAAGATTCCACAGAGATACTGAGGTCTTCAATGACTCCTTCTGGTTTAATTGTGGATCGATCAACCAATTCTAGGATAGTTTGGGTATCTCTGACTTCATTTTGTAATTGTAGCAGTTGCAAGGTTTCCAGAGTCATGATATTGATAGCGGCACCTAGGTCTACTAGGAATCGAGGGATTATCATTTTTTCAACTTGTACTGTAACGGTAGGATGGATGGGATTACCATATTTAACTGGGGGAGTTTTACCTGACATTAGTGCAGACAAGTCTCCCATAACGTGGACTGTAAGGGGATCCTTAGTTTTCCTACCAGGATTTTTAACACAGATGTCTCGCATTGTCCTAGCATAGATTGGTACTTCTCGGAGTGCTTGTAGCAGAGGAATTTTGACATATAAATTTTGTAATTCCCCTAAAAGATTAAAGGCTGGTGGTTCAGGTGTTTTAGTTAAGGCTAAATGCTCAGGAAATGGTGGCTTTGTTGTTTCAGCAACATTGTTAGAGGATGATTGTACCTTTTCAGGTACATCATGCTCTTTTGTTTCCTCTTTATCAGAAGAGGTAACATCAGCTATGGTAGGTTCCACTATTCTCCCAGATCGWAGATGAATATCGTTGCATTGCGCAGGGAGAAGAGAAAGTGTAGGCTGGTTATAAATATCAATGCACTGCACAACTTTATTATTTGGGTTAGGGTTAGTTTGTATAGGTAGCTGGGGTCTCATCGCTTGATTGCTTGGGGGAGTACCTGCTGGTAAAGAGAGTGGTTGTGGGAATGATTGAGGTAGTTGATTTTGGAAGGGGGGTTGTTGTCCTCTCCAACTTTGATTCCATTGGTTCTGATATGGTTGTTGCTGCTCTGGAGGCCAAGAGGTCCATATTGATGGATCAACAAAGGGTGGGTAAGTTTGTTGCATGGGTGGGTAATTCATTTGATTAGTGTATTGCATTTTATTGTAGGGGAAGTAACTCATTTGATTGAAAGAAGAATAATTATTCCAACTATTAGAAGATGCAAATGGCATGTTAGGATTCATACCTTGTCCTCGCGGTTTCCATTGTCTCCTTTGTGTCATCAAATAGAAAACTTCAGCTTCTTCGTCCGTTGGTTGTAATGCTGCCTTGATCCCTGGTAAAGATGGACAATTTTGGGTATCATGATCTTTATCACAGATGGTGCAGATTGGATTTTTGTCCAGTGGACATTCTCTTCGTGGGTACTTATCTCTGCATTGAGAACAAAATATGAACAAGGCTGCTTCTGCTTCTGCTTTCTTTTTCTTAATCTGTAGGGTATCAATTTGTGAGGCAAAAGAGCTTAACATTTCGGTTTTAAAACCTTCAAGTAAATTACCTATTTCGGCTCTTGTTTCTCCCCCACTAGCTGATTTTTGGACTCTTGAAAATGTGGTGTCCCTGCTATTTGATTTATTTCTTGAAGCTCCTCTTGAACATCTTTTGCATAAATTAACAATTTCATCATATGATTCCTTAGATATGTCCCCTTTTCCAAGCATGTTCAACATATCTAGACAGTCATCCCTTACTCCTTTTAATAAAATGGTTTTGAGAATATCCTTACTTACATTGGGGTGACTAGATCTTTGTAGATTGTATTGTAGCCTTTCTACAAAGTCCTCCAGATTCTCGTCCTCTTTATGCATCATTTTGAATAGTTCCTCCCTCTTTTCTCTCGTTCGGCAGTAGTCCTGGTATTTGTTCAGGAATTTCTGTTTCATTTGGTCCCATGTTGTGATTACATGGCCTCCAAGACTCATAAACCATCTTAGTGCATTCCCTTTTAGTGTTGCTGGAAATAACTTTAGTTTTTGAGCATTAGAAACATAATCATAACTTCTGCATAATATATCAAACTCAAACAGAAATTCATTAGGATCCTCTGAAGATAAACCATGAAAATTAAGTAATGCTGAGAGTGGAATGTTTTTCATGGGGGCTACTCTTCTAGGGAGATCGCCAATAGGAAATCCTAATGTAGAGAAAGAGTTTTCATCATTTACCTCTCCTTCAGGACCTGCCCGTTCTTCATGATGCAATTGTTCATTGTACTCATCCATGTTTTCCTCTGTCTGCTCCCCTGCTGCGCTTGCTCTGTCCTCAATGTCTCCTACTGGCTTCTGGATTGTCTCAGGACTCCAAACTTCTTTCCCTGTTTCAAAATTTGCTTGAAATGAAGGCTGGGATTTTTGTTTCCGAAGGTTTGGTCGTTGAGCAGCAAATTCAGACTTCGATATGATCTCGTCAATATAAGTCTTTCTTCCTCCTTTTCCTTTTCCCTTGCCACCTGTAGGGTTAGTGTCTTTGGGGTCTTTCATGCAATCTTTTTATCTAAAAAGAAATCATAAGTGCTTTTGAAATCTATAGCTACCTTCCCCGACAACGACGCCAAAATGTTGGTCACTATAATTGCTTAATTAATTCAAACAATCAAGTGATACATAAATTGTCAACCCAGGGAAGTCTGTTTATTTCAAAGATAACCACGCACTATATATGCTCAATTCCAAAAGCAACTTAGAGTTGTAGTAAAGGAAACTATATTAATCACACTTGCCCTGAAGGAACTGAAGTTCTGACTTTTATTACAGGAAAGAAACCTACCTATTGCAGATCTTTAAAGATTAATCAAAAGAATCCTGGATTACATAAAAATGACAACTGCAACAGGAAAGAATAACTATTCTGTAATCAGAGAACAAGACCCTTATTCCCAAGCAGGAACTCTAGCACCTTGTTTCTGATTAACACACTTTCATGAAAACATTAATGCGCAGAAGGCTAACTCTATCTAGCAGAGAACATGACCCTCTAATTCCTTCCTTTCTAAGAAGGAACTCTTAGCCCAGTCTCTGATCAGCACACTTGTGAAAAGTAATTGAGATCTACAGAGAACAGGATCTTCCAATCCCTTCTTTTCTAAGCAGAAACCCTTAACCCAGTCTCTGGTAACACACTTGTAGAAATAATTGAAACCTACAGAGAACAGGATCTTCCAATCCCTTCCTTTCTAAGAAGGAACCCTTAATCCAGTCTCTGACTAGCACACTTGCAGAAATGATTGAAATCTACAGAGAACAGGACCGTCCAATCCCTTCCTTTCTAAGCAGGAATCCTTAACCCAGTCTCTGACTAGAAAAACTCATAGAATCATCACACAAGATTACTAAAAATGATTATGAACTCGTGTAACATTTAGTAAACTAAAGTTCTTAACAAGACAGAGTTCAGTAGTGTTTCAGCAAAGTAGAATTCATAAAAAGTAGTTTTTCAGCAAGACAAAAGTTAATCAAGGCATAAACATAAATTATACTAACACACTATAAAACTAATGGGTGAATCTTGTGAAGAAGGTGGGCCCTCCCTTCTCACAAGATTCCCCTGAAACGAGAAGGCTAGAGAAGGATACTCAAAGCAGTCTTTTATTCATCTATCAAAATATCATATTACAATCTGGAAATAAAATCTGTCCCTCTCTCTGAAGCTTTCTCAATACATAAAACTTGGATCCCTTCGAATGATGATTTCGTCTTATTTAAAGAGGGAACCCCTTCGATACAATTGATCAAAAATTACAATGTGTATCTGATTCCTATCTTTAGTCGGATCGACTTTCTAAACTAGAATAGGATGTCCTAGTCTCGCGCAACAGAATGCTATTACAGGTGTTGAATGAGGTATTATTGTTATGGATGGAGTAACAACTTCTTCTTGTTGCTGCTGATGCTGTTTCAGCATCGTGAATCGCGGGCTGTTTCAGCCACAGGAATTGCGCTCTTGATTGTGTCAGCATTCTCATGTAGGAGCGACAGTTGGTGCTTGTTGACTGCTGAATGTAACGGCTTCCTTTGTGTTTCAGCATCGTCGGTCCTAGCGACTTCCTCTGTATTTCAGCATCTGCAGCTCTGAACTGTGTAACAACTCTTTGTTTCAGCATATGTGACTCTGGACTGTGTAACAACTCTGTGTTTCAGCATCTGCGACCTTGGACTGTGTAACAAATCTGTGTTTCAGCATCAGGCTTCAAATGTTAATCTGCAGTTTGAACACTTATACATTTCTAATCAATGGTTAAGTACGAGAGTGATGTAAAATATTATGCAAAACAGATTAAACGTATAGTTATGAGAAGGGACGTTGTATACCTTTGGAATGACCAGATAAAGTGATAGTATGAGTTTAAATATGGGTGATCAAGAGTATAATAGTGGCAAAAAGTATAGGCAAAAAGGTACATTGTGTGGTCCTAACAAAGTGTTGTGTGCAAAATAACAAATGTCTCACCGAGGCGGGCATACCCATGTTCGGGATAAAAATAGAATCATGGCTACCAATCAAATACACTGTAAATCCATGTCAAATAACTATAAAGAGTAGCCACGAACAATACACAATGGAGCTACATCTTGAAATCAGAAAGATATACATACATAGTATCCATCTTTCAGAAGCTGAATCGGCCTGATGGCTAGAGATGAGATCTTCAGAGCTCGAGCAACAAATTCAAAATCTTCCAAAAATCAGGTAGGAGTGTAATATGAGTGTATTACTGCACTACCTAGAGGTCTTCGATGGCTCATCAGTCATGGATTTGATAATCTTGATGATCGGATTTAAGGCTCCAGTGATTTCGAACAAGGACTTGATTGGATGTTCAGGATGGTCGGGTATGCGGACAAGAGACAGATTGTAGAGGGGCTAACTCAGGCTTAGTGACAAACTTCCCTTGGACAATAGAAGAACAAATGATGAGACTCAGGCAACATATATGTTAATCATAAGTCTACGAAGCAGAAGGCAACACAAACTCTCCATATGTTTGGTAGAATAACCAAACGGTGGAGGAGACAAATCTATATAGCGAGAAAAGCTTCCTAAGGTTGTACTACATCCCATAGTATGATGAAAAAATGGACATATCTGCTTTATCCAAGGGCGACTCATTATGCTGCCAATAAAGAAAATACTTTTCCCTTCCTCTTTTTGAGGTATATTTGATTTTTTTGTTGTTTTCAATAATTGTGGAAAATGAATAAAGGAATATTACATTACAATGGAGGAACGAGTATTGCAAACATACAAGCTCAAGGCACAAGGACAAGACTGATGTTCTAGTAAAATGATACTCGGTAAAAATCCTCCGGCGGTCAAAGGTGTTAAGACACAGAAGCAAACTGTCACAAAGATGGTGGATAAGGTATGCAAATGTGGTTGATAAAACACACAATGGTAACGTCGTTCGATGTAAGTTTAATGAGCCTAGAGAAGGTAAGCTCGGTGGTTTTTCATATTTAGAGAGTCTGAAAAAACATAAAAGGAGACTCCACTGGGGTACCTTTTTCAAACATATTTTAGTCGGTTCGAAAAAGGGGTAAACTAGTACCGATTAGACATCGATTTAAAACCATTTTAACGAGTGTGACAAGGACAATATCACTCGGCCATTTTTTCACATTTAAGGAGTCTAAAAAAATATTAACTATGGACTCTGTCAGGAATATTGTTCTGGACCAATTTAACGAGTGTGAAAGAATAAGGTCACTCAACGATCTTTTCAATTTTAGGGAGTCTGAAAAGAGCTTAACTATGGACTCCGTGGGGGTTTATTTTTTGTAAGTTTAGTCCCTTAGGCTCGAAAAAGGGATAAAATTATACCTGAGAGTACTCTTCTAAAGAATGAAAGTTCTATAGAGTATACCTTTGTTCGTACAGTTGACTGTTTGGATCGAAAAAGGGGTAAACTACTGCTGGACAGACGTGACTTCAAATTTCATTTTAATGAGCATGAAAAGCCACAAGATCGCTTGGCAATCTTTTCATGTTTAGAGGGTCTGAAAAGGGCTTAAAAGAAAACCCGTTTAAAGAACGTTCTTCTGGACCAATTTAATGAATGTGAAGAAACAAGGTCACTCGACAATATTTATATCTTTAAGGAGTCTGAAAAGGGATTAAAGAAGTCTCCATAATGGTTACTTTTCTCAGTTAATCCGAATGAGATTGAAAAACATAAATGCAGTCTCGCTGGATGTTGCTTTTGGATTTCAAAGTGAGCTTGAAAAACAACAAAGGTAGCTCATGATCGACAGTTTGTGGGTCAATGTCAGGTATCTCCTTGAAAGACCAAGAAAAAATGTCACAAAATTCTTTAAAAAGATCTGTATAGAGTTGAATCTCTCCGAGGGAGCAGTCAGCTCCGACGAAAACATTCTACACGACGCCAGGGTTTCAGGAGATATTGATCGGTATAGTTTTAGTGATAGTTTCCATATTTCTCTCAGCATTAATTTTGTGTGTAGCTAAGTGGTTAATAGGACAAGGCCGATCTCCCATCATAGTCACGATGAATTCTCCTACTTTGATTCAGCTTAAAAAACCCTACTTGAGCGAAAAACACCCTATGGACTAGCAAATAGAGTTCAGACTTTGCATGCAGATATGACCGAATAGAAATTACTTTTTACCTTCATCCCTAGATTTAAGTCCCTTTTTCTTAGTAAATGCATGGAAATATCAACCTACCTTGTTACCGGATTTTGATGTTGATCATCCGTTGTGCTTGATTACTTGTTCGCAATACTCCTTCCAAAGCTGACCTGCATTCAAGATGAGCAACAACTATGCATGCATACTACTTATATACTAATAGGTTAGAAATCAAACATATATTGATCAAACTATAAACAATTCATTAATTGGGATGGGAAAAGCATTTTCTTTATTACTTAAAATGAGTCAACTTACAAAAGTTGAGATCGACCACCACTCCTTGAACCTGATCCTAGGCTCCTCTTCTTTTGTCCTTCAACTGCTTTGCTTTAAATCTCCTTTGGTATTAGGAAAGGTTAAAGGGTTGGGACAATGGAATACGTAAATGGGTAGAGTTTCATTGCTATATTTTTCCTCTTTCCAAATGGTACCCCTACCCCTTCTTTTAAAGGCTAGAAGGAGCGAGGTATTTGGACGAACCCTCGGCCATGCATGGCCGAGATTTTCAGTTAACTCACCCATAGATTTTTATTCCGTCGGCAAATTTCATTTTTTCATGCTTTTGTCGGTCCACGCGGGTTGTTTTGGGTCAGCCAGCGTGTACACACATGCAGTAGTGAGTTAGGGCACGTGGGCCTTTATTCAAGAGGATTTTCAAAGAGTTGTTCAGCAGTGTTTTTGGCAAAGAAAGGATATGAGCTGGCCTGATGCCAGGTAAGCATGTGTGGTGCCATTTAGGGTTATAACAGATTCCCCCTAATGTGTGAGGTCATAAGAGCATCTGATGGCCGAAATACATTACCAATCTTTACTGATGTGCCGAACGATTTAGCCCAAGGATCAAGAACCGGGAGGTGTCGTCTGCAAAATAACAAATGTCTCACTGAGGCAGGCATACCCATGCTCGGGATAAAAATAGAATCATGGCTACCAATCAAATACACTATAGATCCATGTCATATAATTATAAAGAGTAGCCGGGAACAATACACAGCGGAGCTACATCTCGAAATCAGAAAGATATACATATAGAGTATCCATCTTCCAGAAGCTGATTCGGCCTGATGGCTGGAGATGAGATCTTTAGAGCTCGAGCAACAACTTCAAAATCTTCCAAAACTCGGGTAGGAGTGTAATATGAGTGTGCGATTGCGCTACCCATAGGTCTTCGATGGATCGTCGATCATGGATTTGATAATATTAATGATCATACTTAAGGCTTCAGTGGTTTCGAACAAGGAATTGATTGGACGTTAATGATGGCCGGGTATGCAAACAAGAGACACATTGCAGAGGGGCCGACTCAGGCTTAGTGACAAACTTCCCTTGGACAATAGCACAACAAGTGATGAGACTCAGTCAACATGTATGTTAATGATAAGTCTACGAAGCAGGAGGCAATGCAAACTCTCCATATGTTTGGAAGAATAACCAAACAGTGGAGGACACAAATCTATATAGCGAGAAAATATTCCTAAGGTTGTACTACATCCCATAGTCTGATGAACAAACGGACAGATGTTCTTTATCCAAGGGTGACTCATTATGATGCCAATAAAGAAAATACTTTTCCCTTCCTCTTTTTGGGGTATATTTGATTTTTTTGTTCTTTTCAATAATTGTGGAAAAAGAATAAAGAAATATTACGTTACAATGGAGGAACGAGTATTGCAAACATACAAGCTCAAGGCACAAGGACAAGAATGAGTTCTAGTAAAATGATACTCGGGAAAAATCCTCCAGCGGCCAAAGGTGTTAAGACGCAGAAGCAAACTGTCACAAAGCTAGTGGATAAGGTATGCAAACGCGGTTGATAAAACACACAATGGTAACGTCCTTCGATGTAAGTTTAATAAGCCCAGAGAAGGTAAGATCGATGGTTTTTCATATTTAGAGAGTCTGAAAAAACATAAAAGGAGAATCCACTGTGGTACCTTTTTCGAAGATAGTCTAGTCAGTTTGAAAAAGGGGTAAACTAGCACTGATTAGACGTCGATTCAAAACCATTTTAACGAGTGTGACAAGGACAAGATCACTCGGCCATTTTTTCACTTTTAAGGAGTCTAAAAAAATCTTAACTATGGACTCCGTCAGGAATATTGTTCTGGACCAATTTAACGAGTGTGAAATAATAAGGTCACTCGGTGATCTTTTCAATTTTAGGGAGTCTAAAAAGAGCTTAACTATGGACTCCGTGGGGGTTTCTTTTTCGTAAGTTTAGTCCCTCAGGCTCGAAAAAGGGATAAAATTATACCTGAGAGTACTCTTCTAAAGAACGAAAGTTCTATAGAGTATACCTTTGTTCGTACAGTTGACCATCTAGACCGAAAAATGGGTAAATTACCACCAGACAGACGTGACTTCAAATTTCAGTTTAACGAGCTTGAAAGGCCACAAGATCGCTCAGAAATATTTTCATGTTTAGAGGGTCTAAAAATGGCTTAAAAGAAGACCCGTTATTTTTGGGAGTCCTGAGGGTGAGACAAAGAGCGAAGAAGAATCATGCAAATGAGTCTTAAACTCATATTCAGGAAAGACTATACGGACTCCCAAGCCTACAGTGTTTTAGAGACGAAATGGACACCATAATGCAACCAGGACGTACCTAGGGCATCCATGTTCTGGTAAGCTCTACTACCAAGTTGCGACACTTCTAAAGAAGATATGATGGTTCCATGTCACAACCTGATGGGATCGATCCTATAGCAGAGGAAAAGGACAACGAGACGCAAAAGTCGGGGTAGTAACCTAACCTATATGCTCAAGTTGATTCTTGGAAAAAATTTCATGGACCGTAAAATTTTTCTCAAAACTCAAAAAAAGTGTCCCAATACCCAATCAAATCCCTCCCATATAACTCTTGAATCACTCTAACTGGTTTTTGGTACAAAGAAACTGATAAGGGAGACCAAAAAAGTGACAAAAAGAGGCTAAAAAGTCTATAAATAGAAGCTGGCAGCTCATTATCACTATTGTTGATTTGGAAATTGACTCTGGAGCCAAAAGACCCCCTTTGCTAAAAACAATGATTCTGGGAGATACATTGGATGAAACGAACTTCCGCTTGGACCAAGTAAGTACAAACTCCCTTATCTATCTATTCAATTCCTCAATTTTGCATTTGCTTTCATTTTTTGGGTGGGTGTCGACCTTTAAAAGGTCGGCCCCAGGTACACGTGGGCTATCTCTGGACAGGCCACGTGTATACTTGGGCAGAGTAAAGTCTGCCCGCGTGTAAACACGACTGTCGCCTCTACAACGCACGTGGACCCCCCTTTTGTAGCAAAAAGAGAACTGAAGGGAAAGAGACAGGCCACATGTATACTTGGGCAAAGTAGAGTCTGCCCGCGTGTAAACGTGACTGTCGCCTCTACAACGCGCATGGACCCCCCTTTTGTAGCAAAAAGAGAAATAAATAGAAAGTACTGACCCTCCTGAACTTTGTTGTGTTGGTAGGATGTATGTCCAGTGGAGGGAAAGGAAGCATGAAGCAATCAGTGAGTTGGTTGCGGGAGATTCGAATGTCGTGGCCGTGTTGATGCAATGTGGTTTACTGAAGTTCTTCCTGTGTCCATTTATGTGAGTGCAACCAAGGCTACTGAATGCCTTGATTGACTACTGACACCCTGATGCAGAGGCCTTCATGCTAGAGGGGCAATCACTGGTGCCCACCACTGAGGATATCTATTTTTTGACTGGCCTCTCAAGGAGAGGGGAACCAGTCAACTTCAGGATGTTTCCTGCGGGACCGAATAAGATATTAGAATTGATAGCCGAGCACTGTGAGGTTGGGACTGACCGTGCAGGCTCCTAGGTACCCATTAGTAAGATCACTAACGTATCGCTGCAGGCGATATTATTATTGATTGGGCGGATTATCGGTTCAACAGCCTTGCATCAGGCGTCTCGCACACAGATGAACTGTGCTTGAATGCATAGATTTTTGACTGGACTACCACACTGCTCAAGTGCATGAAGAGGCAATTGACAGATTGCTAACAATGGACACAAAGAAACTTTGGGTTCAGGACGATTTTGTGTTCATTCTTCTTTGAGAGAGTTTTGAGCTTTAGTCTTTGGGAAGTAGTACGAGGACATTAGGCCTCTTTTCCTGCAGTGTGTAGATGGGCAGTATTACTGCCACGACAGAGTGGTGGAAGGACCAATGAGTCCTTCAATGATGACTTCTTTGCGTGGCTTTCACGACAGATCCCTGTGATCAAGGATTACCCATATGCAAGGATAGATTTTTCTAGAGATCCCGAGATACCCGTGCCTCCTGGTCAGGAGCGAGGGGAGATGGGTAAGTCTCCACCTTTGTAGTTTTTTTGTTTGCATATGTAAGTTTTATTTAATTTTTGTTATATATATCATTTTTTTTTTTATATACGAGAGTATTTGATGGGTATACATTTGTTGCATGTAGATGTGGGACCCATGCAACTTGCCGATTATGCATGGAGCAGGCGTCGTAGCAGTAGCAGGGAACCTCCCAGTCAGGGAGGCTGAGAGGGTCCTTAGACGATTTAAGCGGAACTTCACTATACTCACTCGTACAGTCTCGATGGTAGAGATAGAGGACTTGCCGCCATCCATGCAGCCTCATGTAGTGGGGGCACCTCGGACGTGGGTCCGATTGTTTAGGTGTTTAGCCCATGCTTTGGACTATTATAATAGGGCCCATAGGTCCTAAACCTATTTAGACTTTTTACATGCCACGAGCACTTACTTGTATATATTTTTGAGGGCATAAGCCTTGTGACTCGTTATTAGTCCCATTTTTTAGGCGCTTGCGTCCATCTATGTACTCTGGTTGTTTTATGATGTTATATATGTTTTTTTGATCTTTTATGTCTTATGGATCACGTGTGCAAAAATGTATTTACATGCTTATGTCAATGTTCTTTCATATGTGTGCAAGATGCCTATCTAAAATTTGATTAGCTAGAGTATCTGTAATTTGGTTTAATCTCCTAGGAACATGAAAATATGTAATATAATCAAAATTTCATTCTAAGAGACGTACCCTAAGGACTCGTTGGTGTAAAGTTGGATCATGAACCCGATATACTCTGTTTAGCTGTGACGCAACTAGTTGAGCGTCAAGATAGACCCGGAGATGAGAGATACCCAATGACAAGGCGTCACGAAGCAACTCAATAACTGCACTATAATCGACAACATTATTTGTAGTGTCACCTAAACATATACCTCCGGAAGATAACAACTAGCAATGAGGTTTAAAGATTACCCAAGCTACGGAGGCAAGCCTCCGAGTGTGCCAACTATCACCGTCTGCATACCCAACGAACACCTTAGAATCACTTGACATCTACCATATTGACGAAAGATAACATCAATGACACATTCATAATACTTAAGAGAAACAAAAAAGTAATAGTACAAATACTATACATATGTTACGAAACGTTCCCCCCGGTGACTTTCGTATGTGTAATACTTCTTGAGTTAGAGCCCATTTCTAGGCTCTGCCCAAGCATTCCCTTTAAAATCAACTAGACGATAAGCTCCCCTTTTTAATACTTCTTTTATGATGAAGGGTCCGAACCGCATGGGTTTGAATTTTCCTGCCCCCATGGGGTTATTATCTTGGTCATAGACCAGGACAAGGTCGCCTTCAGAGAAAATCCGAGGACAAATGGACCTATCATATTGACACTTGACCTTATGTTTGTGAGCCTCATTGGCCAGGGCCACATCATGATGCTGCTCATTGAGCTGGTCAAGGTGTACTAACCATTCTTCAAGTGGAGAGGTGTCTGGAAATAATTGTACTACCAATTTTAGAGATGGGATCTAACATTTAATGGGCAAGACCACCTCCAACCCGTAAATGAGTTGAAAAGGTGAGAAACCGGTTGTAGTCTTAACAGATGTTCGAAAGCCCATAATGCCAAGGATAACATCAAATGCCAATTTGACTTGGCTGAGTTGATAGTTCGCTGTAGAATAGTCTTAAGAGTTTTGTTTACAGCTTCCAGCTGCCCATTGGCTTGGGGGTAGTAGGGTGATGAATTCTCTTGCCGTAACCCAAGCTTTAATGTTAATTTGGTCATCATTTGGTTCTGAAAGTGACTGCCATGGTCAATAACAATCTCTCTCGGGACGCTGAACCTTGTTATGATCTGGTTGAATAAAAACAGAGTTGCAGTCTCTCCATCATCTTTAAACATTGGCATAGCTTCGAACCACTTAGTGAAGTAGTCTACAACTATGATGATATAGTGGTTCCCCCTTGCTGTCAGGGGGTTGCAAGTAGTGTAATCAATCCCCCACTTGGTGAAGGGACCAACTGTGATGACAGGAAAAATAGGAGCGGGATGTGCCCTCATCTTTTGAGAAAAGACTTGGCACGGATGGCACTTCTTGACCGATTCTACACAACCATCATCCCATCAGGATCCTCAATCATAGGGATCTGTTATGACAGCCATGCAAAGAAGTCATCATCAAAGGACTCGTTGGTCCTTCCACCACCCTATCGCAGCAGTAATACTACCCATCTACACACTACAGGAAAAGAGGCCTGATGTCCTCGTACTACTTCCCGAGGACTAAAGCTCGGAACTCTCTCAAAGAAGAATGAACACAAAATCGTCCCGAACCCGAAGTTCCTTTGTGTCCGCTGTCAGCAATCTGTCAATTTCCTCTTCATGCACTCGAGCAGTGTGGTACTCCAGTAAAAAATCTATGCATTCAAGCACTGGATAACATAGTTCATCTGTGCACGAGACGCCTGATGCAAGGCTGCTGAACCGGTAATCTGCCCACTTAGTAATAATATCGCTTGCAGTGATAGGTTAGTGATCTTACTGATGGGTACCTGGGAGCCCACATGATTAGTCCCAGCCTCATATTGCTCGACTATCAGTTCTGATATCTTATTCAATCTCACAGGAAACGTCCTAAAGTTGACTGGTTCCCCTCTCCTTGAGAGGCCAGCCAAAAAGTAGATATCCTCGGTGGTGGGCACTAGTGATTTCCCCTCTAGCATGAAGGCCTCTGCATCAGGGTGCCAGTAGTCAATCAAGGCATTCAGTAGCCTTGGTTGCACTCACATAAATGGACACATGAAGAACTTAAGTAAACCACATTGCATCAACACGACCATGGCATTTGGATCTCCCATGACCAACTCACTGATTTCTTCATGCTCCCTCTCCCTCCACTGGAAATAGATCTTGCCAACACAACAAAGTTCAGGAGGGTCAGCACTTTCCCTTTAGTTCTCTTTTTGCTAAAAAAAGGGGGTCCACGTGAGCTGTAGAGGTGACAGTCACGTGTACACGTGGGAAGACTTTACTCTGCCCGAGTGTACATGCGGTCTGTCCAGAGATAGCCTGCGTGTACCTAGGACCGAGCTCTTTAAGGTTGACGCCCACCCAAAAAATAAACTTAAAGGAAAATTGAAGAATTGAATAGCTAGATAGGGGAGTTTGTACTTGGTCCAAGCGTAAGTTCGTTTCGTCCACTATAGCTCCCGAAATCATCGTTTTTAGCAAAGGGGGTCTTTTGGCTCTAGAGTCAATTTCCAAATCAGCAATGGTGATAATGAGCTGCCAGCTTCTATTTATAGACTTTTTGGCCTCTTTTTGTCACTTTTTGGCCTCCCTTATCAGTTTCTTTATACCAAAAATCATTTAGAGTGATTCAGGAGTTATATGGGAGGGATTTTGATCGGGTATTGGCTATAGGATTGATCCCATCAGGTTGTGACACAGAACCATCATATCTGCTTTAGAAGTGTCACAACTTGGCAGTAGAGCTTACCATAACATGGATGCCCTAGGTAGGTCTTGATTTCATTATGGTGTCCATGCCGTCTCTAAAACATTGTAGGATCGAGAGTCCTTACAGTATTTCCTGAATATGAGTTTGAGCCTCATCTGCATGATTCTTCTTTGCTCTTTGTCTCACCCTTAAGACTCCCAAAAAATAACGGGTCTCCTTTTAAGCCCTTTTTCAGACCCTCTAAACATGAAAAGATTTCCGAGTGATCTTGTGGCCCTTCACGCTCGTTAAACTGAAATTTGAAGTCACGTCTGTCTGGCAGTAGTTTACCCCTTTTTCGGTCCGGACGATCAACTGTACGAACAAAGTTATACTCTATAGAACTTCAGTTCTTTAGAAGAGTACTCTCAGGTATAATTTTATCCCTTTTTTGGGCCTGAGGGACTAAACTTATGAAAAAGAAACCCCCACAGAATCCATAGTTAAGCTCTTTTCAGACTCCCTAAAATTGAAAAGATCGTTGAGTTACCTTATTCTTTCACACTCGTTAAATCGGTCCAAAAGAATATTCCTGACAGAGTCCATAGTTAAGCTTTTTTCAGACTCCTTAAAAGTGAAAAAATGGCTGAGTGATCTTGTCCTTGTCACACTCGTTAAAATGGTTTTGAATCGACATCTAATCGGTGCTAGTTTACCCCTTTTTCGAGCCGAATAGACTATCTTCGAAAAAGGTACCCCAGTGGAGTCTCCTTTTATGTTTTTTCAGACTCTCTAAATATGAAAAACCATCGAGCTTACCTTCTCTGGGCTCATTAAACTTACATCGAAGGACATTACCATTGTGTGTTTTATCAACTGCATCTGCATACTTTATCCACCAGCTTTGTGACAGTTTGCTTCTGCATCTTAACACCTTTGGCCGCCAGAGGATTTTTCCCAAGTATCATTTTACTAGAACATCAGTCTTGTCCTTGTGCCTTGAGCTTGTATGTTTGCAATACTCGTTCCTCCATTGTAATGTAATATTCCTTTATTCTTTTTCCACAATTATTGAAAAGAACAAAAAAATCAAATATACCCCAAAAAGAGGAAGGGAAAAGTATTTTCTTTATTGCCAGCATAATGAGTCACCCTTGGATAAAGCACATCTGTCCATTTGTTCATCAGACTATGGGATGTACTATGACCTTAGGAAGCTTTTCTCGCTATATAGATTTGTGTCCTCCACCATTTGGTTATTCTTCCAAACATATGGAGAGTTTGCGTTGCCTCCTACTTCGTAGACTTATGATTAACATACATGCTTCCTGAGTCTCATCACTTGTCATGCTATTGTCCAAGGGAAGTTTGTCACTAAGCCTGAGTCGACCCCTCTGCAATGTGTCTCTTGTCCGCATACCCGACCATCCTGAACATCCAATCAAGTCCTTGTTCGAAATCACTGAAGCCTTCAGTCTGATCATCAATATTATCAAATCCATGACCGACGAGCCATCGAAGACCTCTGGGTAGTGTAGTCATACACTCATATTACACTCCTACCTGAGTTTTAGAAGATTTTGAAGTTGTTTCTCGAGCTTTGAAGATCTCATCTCCAACCATCAGGTCGAATCAACTTCTGGAAGATGGATACTCTATATGTATATCTTTCTGATTTCGAGATGTAGCTCTGTTGTGTATTGTTCGCGGCTACTCTTTATAGTTATTTGACATGGATCTACAATGTATTTCATTGGTAGCCATGATTCTATTTTTATCCCGAGCATGGGTATGCCCACCTCGGTGAGACATTTGTTATTTTTCAGATGGAACCTCCCGGTTCCTGATCCTTGGGATCAATCGTTCGACACATCAGTAAAGATTGGTAATGTATTTCGGCCATCATATGCTCTTCTGACCTCACACATTAGTGGGTATCTATTGTAACCCTAAATTGCACCACACATGCTTACCTAGCATCAGACCAAATCATATCCTTTCTTTTCCAAAAACACTGCTGAACAACTCTTTGAAAATCCTCTTGAATAAAGGCCCACGCACCCTAACTCACTACTGCATGTGTGTACACGCTGGCTGACCCAAAACAACCTGTGTGGACTGACAAAAGCATGAAAAAAGGAAAGTTTTCGACGGAACAAAAAACTATGGGTGATTTCACTGAAACTCCCGGCCATGCATGGCCGAGGTTTCATCCAAATACCTAGGTGCTTCTAGCCTATAAAAGAAGAGGTAGGGGTACCATTTGGAAAAAGGAAAAATATAGCAAAGAAACTCTGCCCGTTTATGTATTCCCATTGTCCCAACCCTTTAGCCTTTCCTTCTGCCAAAGGAGATTGAAAGCAAAGCATTTGAAGGAAAGAAGAAGAGGAGGAGCCCAGAATCAGGTTCGAGGAGCGGTGGCCGGTCTCAACTTTTGTAAGTTGACTCATTCAAAGTAATAAAGAAAATTATTTTCTCGTCCCAATTCATGAACTATTTATAGTTTGATCAATATATGTTTGATTTCTAACCCGTTAGTATATAAGTAGTTGCTGGGATAGAATTGGCGACCATACTGGGGAGAATCTCTAGGGTTCCTGGAGTTTTATTTAGTTTTTGGGTAGTTTAAAAACTAGTTTTTCTTGCCTGTCTTTTCTTTTCGTTTCTGTAAAGTTTGAGCTAGCAGGGAGTCTGGTTTTCCATACCAGCTTTCCCTGAATTTTTCTTGATTGTGTTTTTCTGGACCCAAAGAGGTACATGCGGCCTGCACAAGGCCTGCACGTGTGTACCTGCGCCATAGCCTCTTACAGCCCCCATGTGAATTCTAGTTGTAGAGGTATCAGTAGCGTGTAGAGTTCAGAGAACCTCAAAGGTAGTCCTCCTCTTCCTTGTTAGAATCACATATTCTCAGGGGGTTTTCTTGAATTATGTCTGAGTCTTGTTTGCTAACAGTCCTATCTCAGATTGTTTTTTCCTTATTATTTTTCATTGCATTATTTGTTTTTCTGTTAGAAAGAGTATTCAAGCCTTCAAGGGATCCTGGTTATCAATATCAGTGGTCTCTTCCATGTTTGGTCTGTCTGTTTTCATTTTTTCTTAGAGTTTAGATATACACGCGGCCTGTACAAGGTCAGACCATGTGTACACGCCTTCTGTTGCTGTTCAACGTGCGTTCACATGTGTGTTGTTTGAGTGACAGTCACGTGCTTGTACATGCTACTTTTTGTTAAGGGCGAGGTAGTCATCCTCTCCTTTAATAGGAAGTATTCCTCTCAGGTGTTTGAATCTCTGTTTGAACAATAGATAGCTTAGGATTATTTTTACCCTTAGCTTGCTTTTTCTCATTTAAAACGTTGTCAGAAAAATAATTTTTTTTTACGGTTTTTAGACAAGTGTGAGATTCATTGTTTTTACAATTTCTATCATGTGAATTTTTAATCTGATTCTTTGTGACCTGCGCTTTAAGCCAAAATTGTTTTTCTTTGTTTTTTGCTTGTCGGTATTTTCCCTTTCTTGCTTTACTAGCACTTAAATAAAAAAAAATCTCTTTTCATTTTCTTCTTTGGTTGAAGAGTATGTTTATGCATCATTAACTAGGGAAAAGTCTTTTATTTCATAAGTTTTTGCAGTTCACTTTGATCATAAGTAGCTCGTAGTCGAGTGAAATTCCTTTGAGTTTGTTGTCCAAAATCTTAGAAAAGTTAAAAAATCTTTCTTTTGAAAAGTTGTTGAAATTTTGCATTCAGTAAAAGATTTGTTTCCAACTTTTTTATTCATTTTTTTCCTTCATATTTTACACATCATCAGTTTCACCCTCATACCCCTTGACGTAATACAAATCCATAAAAGTAACGCTAAATTTAAAATCTACTAGACTTTTATGTTTCTAGGGTTCACAAACTAGTTCAGGACTAGGGCCTTGGATTAGGTTGGAGAGGAAACTCTTCAAGGCCATTTAAAATCAAACATTGGAGTCTGAGATAGGGAGTGTCTAAGTCCAGTTTTGTGAAATTTATTTGGAACCCCCCTCTAACACAGGGGATAAACACGAGGTCATGTGTGGAAAGGTAGCAGAGATAACCCCTCCAAAGCCAGACCAATCGTAGTGGAGAACACATATAGAGGGCTTGTTTTTGGATTCCATCGTTTGAATTTACCATGGGGCTTCATGGGTCTTGAATACGTTCGAGGTCCTAAGTTGTCCTCCAAAACATTTTCTCTCGATACCCTTGACAGGTTTCGGGCTCGATACCCTACTCAATGTGGTCTACCCGACTTTCGACTATACCCGCCTGTTGATTGTTCGCCTGCCAGAAACCTAGTTGCCAATATTTGTTAGGGACATACACAAGTGACTGCGGGGGTATACTGCGGTACCTAGGATAGAAATCGAGCCATGATTCATAGAGTATACCCAGAGGGTGCTTCCGTGTTCGAGTTGCACTTGCACCGGTCAGTTTCTCTAGTGTTGGTTGTTGTAACTGTTCTTCCAATTAATTTAGTGTTTTCTTGTCTTATCTTCTAGGGATTCGTTTGTAGTGGGTGTTACTTTTGAGCATTTAGACTACCTTAGAGTGTCTTGGATCTTCTCACACAGTGGAGGATCCCGAGCTCCACCGGTCATGAAGGCTTCTTGGCCTGCTACCGGTTACACTGGAGCCACCCCCGCCACCATTAAGGTGAAAACTAGACCAACAAGGGTCTTTTGAAGCGACCAGATTACAACCTATTGTGCCCGAACAACCCCCGGAGGAATCGACCATTTTGGACCTTGAAGAAACCGCTCTTGGCTCGGTTGAAACACCAACCACTGATTTCTTGGCACCTTTTATTGTACCAATTCAATTTCACGAGTGCCAAATAGTGTCACACACAGCAATGGAAACAAATGTTGTTACTCCTTCCGGGAATTCTTCAATTCCCACCACTGTTGTCACCACAGGAGAGCCGTCATCTCCTAACCTATCATTGTTGGTTCGAGCCACCATGGTCTCGACCACAATTACTTCGCATTGTGGTCCGAACCCGTCTTTGGCAGTGGCCACAACCCCTTTCACACCTAGTGCAACAGGCCCTCCGTTCTCATACGATATGCCTAGTTCGTGTACAAGTCCTGTACTTTCCTACTCCACCTTACAGACTTTGGGTCTGGGGGCAGGGAGCTTTAGCGCTCCTCTGCAAGGTCACATGGGGGGCACTCTTGTCCCTTTTAACGTTTTTCCTTACGTAGGAGGTCATATTCCTCCTTCGTCCCCTTCATGCGGTGGTTCGCATCAACAATCCACCAGGCAACCTACACACAATAGTTTATTTGGAGCGAGGAGTCAAGGACCACCTTTTCATAGTATGTCATTAGGTTTGACACCATTTTCTTGGAACATAACATTTGGTAACAACACCTTCTCGTCAGCCGCTTTCTCGATTGGGGGAAACCCCATGTTTGGACAATCTACTCCTGGGTAGGGTACTATTCCTGCACAGGGGGAAAACTTAGCAGGACCTTGGAATTCAAAGCAAGGATCCATTCCCTCCTCTGGAATGTCGATCTGGGGTAATTCTTTTCACAATCAATGGAACCTCGGACAAACTACTATGCCTATCCCCATGGGACCGGCATGGGGTAATCCTTCCCAAAGTCCTTCGAATACAATGCATGCCCAACAATCCATGTCCTATTTAGGAAATCATCCGATGATGTCTCCACAGATGCAAAATCCTTACGCTGGCCAGGGCCATGGTTTCTACCAGAATCCAGGCCAGTAGCCAAAAATTTCCTAGCAACCTGGTGTTAGTCAAACTCCAAGACCCTTTTTCCCAAGTTATCAGTAGCAACCGAAACTACCTTTCCTGGTGACTTTACACTTTCCATATTTGACGAGGTTGTTGAATGACCCCATTTGTCACGATCCACGTTGGCCTCCTATGCCGACGAAGTTGCCTTTAGACATTCCAAAGTTTGAAGCCAAGCCTAATAAAGATCCAGGAGATCATGTGACTACCTTTCATCTTTGGTGCTCATCTAACTCATTAAAAGATGATTCCGTACAGTTGCGATTGTTTCAACGTACTCTCATTGGGAGTGCCACGAAATGGCACATTGAGCTCGATCGCTCAATATACTCTTCTTTTGGTGAATTGGCAATGGATTTCCTTAACCATTTCCAATTACCTGTGAGATATGACGTTGGCACAGAGCTGCTCGCTAATTTCAAATAGACAACAACAGACCATATCTCTGATCACATCCGATAATGGAGATGCCAGAAGAGTTTAATCAAAGTACCAGTCCCACCAGCATTCCTTCTTGAGTGGTTCCTTAAGTCTTTGGTCCTGCAGTTATCCAAAGACGTCGCGACATCTAGAGTTTTCTCTGAAGAAGACGCCATCATGAGGGCTCAACAGTTTGAGCTCATCTATTCTCAGTCCAATTTATTATACAACATCTTGCCAGATGCGCCACGTTCAATGCTAGATAAAACTAGATAGAGAGCTGGACCGCATGCTGATGGTATCATCGGTTCAACACAAACTAAGCCCATTGAGCAATTGACAAAGCAGTTGCAACAATTATCCATACAACACACAACGACCAACCAAACTACTGCTTTGGCTACTCCCCCTACCCAAACGTCGGAAGTACACACAGTGCAGTCGACTAACCCAAAGGCCACCCAACAGCCTAAAGGGAAGAAAAAACAATGAAAGAAGGGTAAGGGGGGTAAAAAACCCAACGATAATGTTGGCGGGGACAACACTAAAAAACGGAAGGCGAGGTATCCTTGCAACTTGTGCGCAGAAGACCACCCGACCCATCTATGTCCTCAACTTGCAGAGGCCCAAAAGTTTGTCACACAGGAACAACAGGCGGTGTTGACGAACCCATTTCATCATGGGAAAAATCTAACTCAAGCCTTTGCAAGTACAGAAGGGGGAAACCAAGAAAATTGCCCGCCTCCGAACAACCCCTCATCCACAAACGTATATATGGTTAGGGGTGATTCTTTCATATCGACTAGAGCTCACGATTATAGTAAACCAAGTGCTTCTAAGAAGGGTAAAAAAGATGACCTCCCATCTCTTCCTCTACAGATTGAGAAGACATTGGGAGAAACAATGAAATGCATTCCAAAAGGTGCATTTAAAAAATCTTCTCATAACCCAAATGCAAGGGCCGCCCAAAAATACTCTGTGGTGGAAGATTTATCACAAACCCCTTGTGTGATGTCTTCTTTGGAGGTCATCCAAAGCTGCCCTGCTCAGAGGAAAGCCTTGTTAACCACTTTGGGCTCTACTGAGACTTGCAATCTGGGTGCCATCATGTTAGATACAGCTGACTTAAAACCTCGTCTGCCTTACCACATATCATTTCAGATAGTAGTGGCTTACCCAACGAAAACTTTTACATGGAATATCTTCCGCATGGTGGTCGACGAGGGCGCCTCGACATACGTTGTGTCATTGGCATGTTGGAAGGCCATTGGCCAGCTCGTTTTGTCTCCATCACCTACTCTCCTCATTGCTTTCGACGGTCATTCATTCCAACCACATTGCATCGTTCCTTCTTTCCCCATGTAGTTAGGAGGGAAGAACGTGTGTGTCAAAGTAGAGGTAGTCGATGCTCCCATAGACTATAACCTCTTGTTAGGATGGAGTTGGACTTATGCTATACAAGCTGTGGTTGCTTCATTTTTTCAAGTCTTGCTGTTTCCACACGAGGGCCGGATAGTGACAATCGATCAATTGTCTTTCTCCAGACCTGACCCAGCTTTGGGGGCATCCGCAGTCCTGCTAATTGATAATCCTCAACCAGGTGTCGTCAACGTAGGAGTTGGTTTGTGCCCATATTTGATGAGTATCTTTGATTACCCACCTCCTCAGGACGATATCAAATTTATATCTAACCACCATAAGGTTGAGATTTTTTGAGGTTTCGTCATTCCAAACGACTTACTTTGATGACTCATGGATACTTCCTTCCCCATCCACCATGATGGATGAGACAGGGCACTCGGGTATGTCCATGCCCTTGTCTGCCGCTGAAGTAGCATACCCTTTAGTCCAACAAGCTTCACCTAAGACTGATCCAACTTCTACACAAGAGTTAGATCCACTTCTAGATCCTATTTGGGCTCAGGTTTCTCTCGCCATCATCGATTCGTTAGACTTAGTCTTTCCCTCTGATGAAGTAGTAATCGAAGCAATGACTAGTTCAAACAAACCTTGGGAAGATCTTCATCACATATCATATTTCCTCCTAGAGTTAAGCTGAATCGAAGTATGAGATTTCATCGTGACTATGATGGGAGATTGGCCTTGTCCTATTAACCTCTTATATACACGCAAAATTTATGCTGAGAGAAATATGGAAACTATCGTTGAAACTATACCGATCAATATCTCCCAAAACCCTAGCATCGTGGAGAATGTTTTCGTCAGAGCTGACTGCTCGCCCGGAGAGATTCAACTCTATATAGATCTTTTTAAATAATTTCACGATATTTTTGCCTGGTCTTACGAGGAGATACCCAACATCGACCCACAAAGTGTTGATCATGAGATACCTTTGTTGTTTTTCAAGCTCACTTTGAAATCCAAAAGCAACATCCGACGAGACTGCATTTATGCTTTTCTATCTCATCTAGATTAACTGAGAAAAGTAACCATTATGGAGTCTTCTTTAAGCCCTTTTTAGATTCCTTAAAGATGAAAATATTTCCGAGAGACCTTGTTTCTTCACACTCATTAAATTGGTCCAGAAGAATGTTTCTTAAACGGGTCTTTTTTTAATCCCTTTTTAGACCCTCTAAACATGAAAATATTGTCAAGCGATCTTGTGGCCTTTCACTCTTGTTAAACTGAAATTTGAAGTCACGTCTGTCCGATGGTAGTTTACCCCTTTTTCGGTAAGGACGGTCAACTGTACGAAAAAAGGACTTCTGATCTTTAGAAGAGTACTCTCAGGTATAATTTTATCCCTTTTTCGGGCCTGAGGGACTAAATTTATGAAAAAGAAACCCCCACAGAGTCCATAGTTAAGCTCTTTTCAGACTCCCTAAAATTGAAAAGATTGTCGAGTGACCTTATTATTTCACACTCGTTAAATTGGTCCAGAAGAATATTCCTGATGGAGTCCATAGTTAAGGTTTTTTCAGACTTCTTAAAAATGAAAAAATGGCCAAGTGATCTTGTCCTTGTCACACTCATTAAAATGGTTTTGAATCGATGCTTAATCGGTGCTAGTTTACCCCTTTTTCGAACTGATTAGACTATCTTCGAAAAAGGTACCCCAATGGAGTCTCCTTTTATGTTTTTTCAGACTCTCTAAATATGAAAAACCACCAAGATTACCTTCTTTGGGGTCATTAAACTTACATCAAAGGATGTTACCATTGTCTGTTTTATCAACCTCATTTGCATACCTTATCCACCAGCCCCTTGACAGTTTGCTTCTGCATCTTAACACCTTTGGCTGCTGGAGGATTTTTCCCGAGTATCATTTTACTAGAACATCAATCTTGTCCTTGTGCCTTGAGCTTGTATGTTTTCAATACTCGTTCCTCCATTGTAACATAATATTCCTTTATTCTTTTTCCACAATTATTGAAAAGAACAAAAAAGTCAAATATACCCCAAAAAGAGGAAGGGAAAAGTATTTTCTTTATTGGCAACATAATGAGTCGCCCTTGGATAAAGCACATCTGTCCATTTGTTCATTAGACTATGGGATGCAGGGATGATTTTAAGGATGGAAATTTATTTTAAAACATAGAATCCTTGGCGAATCTTAGTAATCCTTCACATGCCAACTATAAATGTTTGGTGATATTTTTGTAAAAATATTCAAATTTATGAGGATTTTATATAGTTTGTATAAAATTTTGATGATTTTTAAGGTAAAATAATGTTATCCTATAGAATTTGGGCGAATCAATTTTAAAATAGTGAATCTCTTTTTTGGAAAAACCATGGAAAATTAGCCCATGAATGAAATTTAGCCCTTAAAATCATCCCTAATGGGATGTAGTACGACCTTAAGAACCTTTTCTCGCTATATAGAGTTGTGTCCTCCACCGTTTGGTTATTCTTCCAAACATATGGAGAGTTTGCATTGCCTCCTACTTCCTAGACTTATGATTAACATACATCCTTCCTGAGTCTCATCACTTGTCATGCTATTGTCCAAGGGAAGTTTGCCACTAAGACTGAGTCAGCCCCTCTGCAATATGTCTCTTGTCCGCATACCCGACAATCATGAATGTTCAATCAAGTCCTTGTTCAAAATCACTGAAGCCTTTAGTCTGATCATCAAGATTATCAAGTCCATGACCGACAAGCCGTCAAAGACCTCTGGGTAGTGCAGTCGTACACTCATATTACACTCCTACCTGAGATTTGGAAGATTTTGAAGTTGTTTCTCGAGCTCTGAAGAACTCATCTCCAGCCATCATGCTGAATCAACTTCTGGAAGATGGATACTCTATATGTATATCTTTCTAATTTCGAGTTATAGCTCTGCTGTGTATTGTTCATGGCTACTCTTTATAGTTATTTGACATGGATCTATAGTGTATTTGATTGGTATCCATGGTTCTATTTTTATCCCAAGCATGGGTATGCCCGCCTCGGTGAGACATTTGTTATTTTGCAGATGACACCTCCCTGTTCCTGATCCTTGGGCTCAATCGTTCGACACATCAGTAAATATTGGTAATGTATTTCGACCATCAGATGATCTTCTGACCTCACACATTAGGGGGCATCTATTATAACCCTAAATTGCACCACACATTCTTACCTAGCATCAGGCCAACTCATATCCCTTCTTTGCCAAAACACTACTGAACAACTCTTTGAAAATCCTCTTGAATAAAGGCCCACGTGCCCTAACTCATTACCTCATGCGTGTACATGTTGGCTGACCCAAAAAAGCCCGCATGTACTGACAAAATCATGAAAAAAGGAAATTTTCCGACGGAACAAAAATCTATGGGTGAGTTAACTTAAACTCCTGGCCATGCATGGCCGAGAGTTCATCCAAATACCTAGCTCCTTCTAGCCTATAAAAGAAGTGGTAGGGGTACTATTTGGAAAAGGAAGTATATAGCAAAGAAACTCTGCCCATTTATATAGTCCATTGTCCCAACCCTTTAGCCTTTCCTAATGCCAAATGAGATTTAAAGCAAAGCAGTTGAAGGACAGAAGAAGAGGAGCCCAGGATCATGTTCAAGGAGCTGTGGCCGGTCTCAGTTTTTGTAAGTTGACTCATTTTAAGTAATAAAGAGAATGCTTTTCCTGTCCCAATTCATGAACTTTTTATGGTTTGATTAGTTTATGTTTGATTTCTAACCCGTGAGTATATAAGTAGTATGCATGCATAGTTGTTGCTCGTCTTGAATGCAGGTCAACTTTGGAAGGAGTATTGAGAACAAGTAATCAAGCACAATGGAGGATTGACGTCAAATGCCAGTAACGAGGTAGGTTGATCTTTCCATGCATTTACTAAGAAAAGGGGATTTAAATCTAGGGATGAAGGTAGAAAGTAATTTCTATTCGGTCATATCTGCATGCAAAGTCTGAACTCTATTTGCTAGTCCGTAGGGTGTTTTTCCCCAACAACAGATGGGTAGGGACTGTAAAATCCCATGGGGATGGAAACCTTGCCCATCGAATGCGCTTAACATTGTTGGTGATTTAAAATTTTTCCAACATGCTAAAGACATGACACAAGTTGAAGCTCCCTCATGCAGAATAGTTCAATGGATTTGTTGATTGTGAACAACAACATCAACTTGGAAAGCAAGTTGGTGGGAGAGTTGAGATGTATAATTTTCGAGGTTAAACATGATATGGTTGGATGACTCAGGATCAATAGCACCAATAATGGCTAAGAGCATTCTACATTGATTGGGGCAGTGCTGCAGAACTTCTAACACAGACATAACACACTGTGCTTGATCCAAATCTTCAACAATGTTGTAGTTCTGGGCGGCATGTGAACTAGTATTAAAGGTGGATTGATGGATAGTGCTCTTAGGAGGGTGTAAGATAGAGTCAAATGTAGGTTTCTTAATCTGAAGTGGTCCAGATGGAGGATTAACCGATGGAGGACTAACGAAGGATGGTGATGGATATGGTAAAGTACTGGTACCATTAGTGAACTCTCCTTTGTTAGGGTTACTTGGTGTGTCGTACATATTAGAGAGAGTGGTAAAATTAATCCCATTAAACATATAAATATCTGCACTTGTCGAGGCCTCATCATGAGGATGGCTAGAACTGCCCCTAGAAGAGGGGGTTTGAGAAACCATGTATTTCTGTTGTGGAAAAGTTTGAGTAAGCACAACGGGTTGTGAATTTCCCTAGAAAATTTTGGTCACTTCATTGTGATGTGGAAAGTCTCAATTGTAGTGATCGTCACCACAAATGATACACGAGAATTTTAGTTTCCATTGTGGTTACTTTTCGGTAGCAGGTGTTTGAGCTTGATTTTTTGGTTGTTCATTGTTATTAGTATTTTTTGATTTATTTTTTGTCTTCTTCTTACCTTCGAATTGTTGTGAAGGGGCATATTGAATTGCATTCACCTCAGAGATCTAAGTTTGGGGGGAGGTAGAGGAGAGTGTGGTTGACTGGGAAGTAGATTGAGTTTTTACAGAACTAATAATACCGTCCGCATGAGATGAGGAGGACGGCTTGGATGGATCGACATTAGCTTGAGGAGAATTCATAAGAAAATCATACAAAGTACCAGATTGTGAATAAACCAAATCTAAGTATTGATCCTAAGAAATAGTTTCTTCCTCGATTACCGCGCCACCCATAGCGACATCGCGAGCGATCAGGGGTAAAAGTGCTTTAGTAAACCACTCCACCAATAATATGTCAGGAATGATTACTTTGATCGTCCTTCATCATTGTCTCCACTCAAGAATATGGTCAGAGATATACACAGAGTCAGTTTGATGAAGGGAGGTTAAGAATTCAGTATCCGTCTTGTAGCGAATAGGTAGTTGAAAGTGCGCGAGGAAAAACATGGAAAGGGAGTTAAAATCATGAAAATAAGCATGTGGTAGTTCAATATACCACTTTGCTACTGAGCCTGTAAGTGTGCACTGGAAAAGATGCAAACATACAGAATCATCCATGAGGGAGTTTGATGAACACCACAAATGGAAAGTCATCACATGGTTATTTGGATCTTCTCCAGATTTTTCGTCAAATTTCAGAATATCAAAAGGAAGTTTAGCTGGAATAACTGGCCAAACCGGTGAATGAAAAATAGGATCATTGGTTAACTGAGACAAGTCTAGGAGATCCAGAGTCGCAAGGAAAGGTAGTTGTTAGTTAATTTGTGGATGATACTGGTGTGGCATAGGAACACTAGTAGGACGATAAACTGGGTTAGGTGGATAATTGTAACTAGTAAGTCCTCCTATATACAATTGTTGTTGACCAAGATAAAGAGGATTCAATGATGGCTGAGAAACATTTGCATAACTTGGTGGTTTCTGAGCATTATAAGCCGGGTGATTTGCTTGCCCATAAGGAGGATAAACATTGTGCCCTTGAGGATGATAAGGAGTAGATCCTGGAGGCGGATATACATTAGGCCCATGAGGAGGATAAGGTTGTTGTCCTTGACTCCAGGTGGTGTTTGGGACGCCCTGATAAGGTTGTCCATAAGATGATTTAGAAGGAACATGATTGGATACTCATCCTTGTGGGTTATGATATGAGTGCCCCCCAACATGGGGTTGGATAAATTTTCCTCCAGAAGATACTCCCCAGGATTGTGAAGGGTTTCTAGCAGACAAAGGTTTCCCCCCTGCTAGTGGTGGATTAACGACTGGGGTACGACTGGAAAAGGCAGGTTTCCCTCCTGGAAGAACATAAAAAGGGGGTTGTCCCCTGGGAGGGGTAGGCCCACCATAATATGGTGGTCTTTCAGGAGGGATAGGTCCGCTAGATGGTGGTTTCCCTCCATTTAGTTGTATTTGGCTGGCAGGGGTCTACATTCTCTAGTGAAAAGATGTCCCAACAGGATCGTGTAGAACATGTGGAGCTATAGAGTGAAAGTTTGTAAAAGTGGGGGTAGAGATTGAAGTTCCTTGGGAATGAGTAGAGGTGATGAGTCCAGCATTATGATAGACTTATGATGATGCAAAATAGGTTTAATGACCTGATCAATGGGGTGATTCATAGTTTGACCAGATGGCCCACTTTCAACAGGAGGGTCATCAAGATTAAAGGGTTGTCGAAAGGATTCAAAATTCTCATAGAGATCGCGTCCTGATGAATTCCTCCATATAGAAAGAGAAGGTGTGGGATTTGTATCTACTGCAGTGGTAGGACGAACATGAGTCCTATACTCATCACCAAAGGTTGGTTCTATGGATCCCATATATGTTTCGGTAAAATCTCTCACAGGTAACTATGGGACCTCTTCGTCTATGACATTCCCAAGGGAGTCTTAATGAAGAAAAAGTGGTTCGAGAGGAATTGTCGACACAGATGTAGTGTGAGGAGTGGGATTCTCAACCGTAACCAAAGTGCCTTCTGGATTGTCTAACGGAGGAGAAACACCACTCCCAGCATCAGATTGATTTTCTACCTCTCCAGGGTAGTTGTCTTCTTGAGGGTTAGGAGGTAAGGGTTGGTAGCCTTTCAGAGGTAGCTCTTGCATCCTACACGATCAGCAAAGACCTTTATTGTCTATAGGCTCAATTTTGGAGAATAAAAGTACACGCTGAAAATCTAGTGCCAACTAACAAAAGGAAACAACATACGCTAATAAAATCTAGGAATCAAAACCAAGGAAACAAAATTTCTCTCGATGACCGTACTAGTTGGTGATGAAATCCAATGTCGCGTGATCAAGTCAAAAAGGGGATAGGATATGGTGGAATAGTTACAATGGTGACCTTCTTAACAGACTTTCACCTTGGTGCAAGCTTCCATGCAGTAATTGTGGATTTACCCTCCAAGGAGCTCGAGTGAATTTGACCAATATCTGTTCTAGGTACAGTGAGACCTCCCTTTACCGCCAGTCGTGTAAGTACCTAAGGATTATGGAAACTAATAAAACCAACTCTCATTCAACCCCTGGGCGGGTATAGTCGATAGTCCGATCCGAACATATGGGCAGAATAACAAGTCCGAAATCAACTCAAGAGGCTCATGTTATCGCTCAGTTTGTAGGATAGGCTTAATAGCTTGGAAGTAAGACTCAAACTGGCGTAACAGGAGCTTCCCCCACCCACTGTCACCTCGATGGGGAGCTCTTTCTATTCAGGTTGGCTAATCCCTAGGGAGACGTCCCTAGTAATCTGGGGTTCTGAAGGAAAAGGATCAAGGGTTTAAGGATCAAAGGTTAAGGTAAGATTTCCCTTCACAGATTACTGCTAAAAGGATAGTCAAATAGAAGATATTTCACTGAAAGAGCACCTGTTTACGAGACAAGGCAAATGGAACTAAAATGTGCATACAGTGGTTAGTACTTCAAAATATTAATGACTATCTTTAATACATATGAGCAATAATAAATGTAATTATTGACGAAGTCAATGATTGCAAATAGAGACAAAAGACTTATAATACTTCTTCAATAAATACAAAAGATATGGCATTCAATATATAAAATCAGATCCTTGTATTATCAAAATGCAATAAATGTGCTCATATATATATTGTTGCTGCGTCAAACCTGTTAAAAGGTGACGTCAGCCCTATTCTAGGTTGGTTTTAGCTAGACAAATAAGTGGACATTTTGCTAAATAAGCCAATGAAATTGCTTAACACTTAAATTTTTATCAAAGGATGACAAAGCCACAACGTTTTACACTAGACAAGGGTTAAAAGGAGGCTTGACGTCATCAATATTGTTGTTGCTGCATCACTATGCTACAAAGGTGACATCAGCCCTAATTTTAGGTTAGTTCGAGAGACAAAGAGGTGGATGTTTTGCAAACTAAACCAATGAAAATATTCTACACATCAATGCCAATTGCTAGGTGACAAGGCCACAACGTTCTATACCAAACAAGAGATCAAATAAGCATGACGTCACTAGCTAGTTAGGGTTAGTAAAATCGCTAGGGTTAGTTAGGGTTTCAATTCAAGAGTGTTTGAAAGATTTTTTTAACTTGTAAAACTCAATGTTGCAATCTTAGACTAGTGCCTTGGGTTAATGGAGTCAAAGAGAGAGGCTAGAATCTTGGAAAGATTTAAACCTAAGGACGAGAGAGTTAGGTTTGATGGTGTTGCAATGGAAGGGCCCCCAAATCAAAACCCTAAGGGGAGGAGGCTCATTCCGGTGTAGCTAAAGCTAGGCCTCATGCTCCTCCCTCTTTCCTTAAGACTCTTTGGCAAAAATGACTAGCTATAAAACATAAATCTATGGCTGAAAAGTGTTGCTTGGGGACAAGGCTTTTCAAACCCTAAGAGTCAAACCCTAGGTGTAAAATTAATTAGGCCTAGGATGTCTTGTTTCTTCAATTTATGTTTCAAAATAACTCAAGAAAAAGAGGAACTAGTGTAGCAATGGCTAGGCTAGGTTCTTCTTAATCAAATGGCTAATCAAGCTTTTATCATGGGGACATGAAGCAATGACCTACTTGTGTGCTT
>JZKD02S0960022.1:458062-483467 GCA_000966675.3 Picea glauca
AATCCCCCTTGGTGGCTAACCAAAACCCATGAATATCAGCTTGCTAAGTCACCCAATCAATCACCCCAACAATGGTCAAGTGGATTAGTGTAAGATCCAAGAAGTCATCAGAAATTAAAGGAACCTAATGCATATATAAGAAAGTTATAACGATCAAATATGACACATACCATGATACCTCGAACCAATTACCTCATGGAGCAATAATCCTCTCCGATGCAGGCCCAGGCTAGTGGTGATGGAAGCTGCTACTGCTGACAGGACAAGTCTGGCTGAGAAGAAGAAAGATGGGACCTCCAGGGCCATGCTCAAGTCAATCCCGCTCTCGGTACTCCATGTCTAGGACCATGTGGGCCTCGAGACATGATCTCCTAGTTATCCCTAGATATCGGGGATAACAGATCCCACACATAATCATGGGTATACCCTCAAGTGACCCCCAATATATGATCGGACCACTACAAACAATTGAAGCATGGAGGGATAATCTGCATAAATCACCTGAATGTGACCTCGTGCGTAACCCCTATGTGAGAGGGGGATCCCAGAAAGCCTATACGACAATTGGATTTGAATCTCCCTATCTTAGGATGCTAATGTTTGTTTTGAAAACTTTGGAGAGTTGTACTCATAGCCTAATCCAAAGTGCTAATCCTAGTCTAATGTTGGTGGAAGATCCTAAAAACAAATTTTTCTAGATAATTTTTAATAAGCAGTCATTTTGTAGCTGTTCTTTACTCAAAGGGTGTATGACAATGAAACCGATGGTATGATGACTCAATTCCCAAGAAATTCACAAGAATATGATAAGAAGTCTTGTCTTTCGATGAATGGCTATCTGAGGGAAAGAGAAAGAGTTGTTTTCATTATCAAACACTGATATGCAACATCCTCATACAATTATTTCTCGATCAAATCCAATGTAATGCTAAAACATTTCAGAAATGCCTTCTAATATCCAAACCAATTGCTAAAATATGTCCTTTTGCTTATATGTGAACGATAATCAGATGAAAAACTTCTAATTTCAATCAGACTTTAGGATTAAATGATCAGAAGAAAACCTCACATAAAACAAAAATACACTCTCGTCGTGAAATAGACAAGAAGGACAAAGATAACCAAATTTGAAACAAAGAACCAAGAAAACCTCAAACGAAAGAGAAATGCTAGAAAAATGACCTCAAATATCAAATGAAAAGGTTCACAGACCTTTGGATTTCCTCACAAAAGCTTCCACTCAGTCAGATAAAGGAGAAGAAAAACAACAAGTTAACTCTAGGTCAACAAAGACAAAGAGTGACCTCAAGGCAAGGAAATAAAATGTCAAATCCCAAACAAAAGAGGATGAATTCTAAAAAATAAGGTGCTGAAATCCAATGACAAAGATGGACTAAGAGCATGAGACCCTGAGCAAATGAAAAAGGCAAAAACTGAACTCATAAATTGAAAATCTAGAGGATTTTTCACTGAAAATGGGGTAGCGTTCTATTGTAAGGGGCACCAGAGCATTCCAATGCTTTGTGTAAGACCACGAGGGAGTGTTCGTGCTTTGATAACAAGGGTAGGGGAGCGCTCTACTTCAAAAGCTCATAAAAATGCCCAGAAACTCAAAAAATAAGTAAATTCAGTCAATCAGGGTGATCATGATGAAATAAAGAGGCAATAAAACAAATCTAAGAATCAAAGAGACAATATGGAGAGGGTCAAATGAGTGGGAAAATGGCCAAAACAAGATCTGGGAACGGAAACAAAAATCAGATCTCCTCCCCAGTGGAGTCGCCAATTTATAGTGTAGGTGAATCCCCCTTCGGACAAGTGGATTCCCTCTTGGTCTCTAGACTCCTAAGGCCAAGATAGAAAAGTTCTTAACATGGAAACTGACATCCTTTTAGGTCTAATCAAGCTAACATATGAAGGAGAAAAAAAAATATATGTACCTTATTAACGATGTTTGTCCTTGCAAAGTCCAGGCTGAGCTTCGATCCTGAGCTCCCTGATAGGTCCTGTAGAACAAACAAAGATACAATGGAATTCCTACTCTATTGAGATCATTTCAAATATAGATCCATCTACTGCAAACAAACTTATATGGAACAAACATAAGTTTGAAAGAAACAGGCCAAACATTGATATATTGATGACAACAAGTAAAAGTACTTACAATCCTTTGATGAAGGTGCATCAACTTCTTCTAGTTCTCCTTGTCCAACCCCTTTTCTCAAGTAATCTCCATTGTATTCTATATGTTGCCTATGAGATCATAGGTTTCATACCTCTGATATTTTTCATGTCATACCACTTATAGGATCATAAGTTTGGCATCAATCTCTAGTCTATGCCCTCCCTTTCACCATGAGGAGGCATCCTTATATAACCTTGGAGAGGCCCAACCACTTGAGATATATTTGGGATAAGTTGAGGATTCCTCTCCTTCAGTTGAGGATCCTCCCTAAGATCATGCCTTGATCCAATATTTGAACCCAACTACCTTCAAATATTGAGGGGATTGTCCCTTGATTTCCTCCAACAAACCAAAAATTCACTCAGAAAGGGTAGCGCTCCTCCAAAAGGGTGCACAGGGTGCTCAAACACTCCCCTAAAGAGGCCCATGGAGTGCTAGAACTCCCTGACAGTGGGTAGGGGAGCACTCCTCTCTAAAATTCATATTTGAGTGGTCTTTTCAGTGGCAAAAGGCTTGTAGTCCCTGCCAACTGATTTCTCTTCTTCAAAACTAGTCTTTGAGGTGTCTTAAGTGTATTTATGATGTCGTTAGAGGAACGACATAGGCAAGATGGTAGTATGATGTTTTTGACACTTTCAGCACTTGTGGTCAAGATGCGACACTTGCAGACAAGATGCAACACTTACAACACTTGTAATGATGACACTTGCGACACTATTGAAGTGAGTAATTTTGATGTGTGACAACTTGCAACACCATCCTCAAATGATGTTCATTCTCTTCCTTTGACTTAGAATATATAAGAATGTCATCCAAAAAGACAATGACAAACTTGTCTAAATATTCTTGGAAAATACCATTCATTAAGCACATGAAACAACTGGTGCATTTGACAACCCAAATGGCACCACTGTGAACTCATAATGACCATACCTTTTCCTAAAGGTGTTCTTGTTGATATATTCCTCTTTAATCCTTACCTGATGGTATCCTGATCTGACATATACCTTTGAAAATATCCTTGCATCCTTCAATTGATCACATAGATCATCAATCCTTGGCAGAGGATACTTGTTCTTAACAGTCACTTTATTTAACTGTCTGAAGTCAATGCACAATCTTAATGTTCCATATTTCTTTTTCACAAACAATACTGGGGCACCGCAAGGTGACACACTTGGACGTATTTACCCCTTCTTCATAAGTTTTTCAAGCTGCATTTGCAACTCCTTTAATTTTGGTGTACTCATTCTGTAAGGAGTCTTTGACACTGGAGTTGTTCCAAGCATTAGATTTATAGAGAAATCAATGTCTCTTTTTTGGGGGTAGTCCCGATACTTCCTTGAATACATCTTCAAATTATTTCAGGAATGCATAACCTTCCAAATTTTGTACTTTATCTTTAGGTGTCTCCTCCATATGAGCTGCAAATATTTGACACCCTTTTCTGTAACATTTCTTTCGCTGCAATGCTAAAATTTCTCTAATGGCTACTGTCCTAGGAATTCACTACACCTTACTTAGGTTTCCTTCCTCATACAAGCAAGTAAATTCTTTTCTATGAAAGTCTAAGAGAGCATGATGTTGGTCTAGCCAACCATCCCAATTAGACATTCATAGGAACCTAAAGGCAAGATGTTCAAATCTGCCTCGGTGTTCAGTCCATTCATGTCCATGAGGCATGAATTAACCATCTCATTAACTTTTCTTTTGGCTCTTGTAGTCAGCTGCACCAACCAAGATTTTCCATGCTTGCTTCTTGGAAATTGCAAACTTTCCACCATCTTAGGATCTATGTAACTATGACTAGTTCCTGAATCAATTAAAATAGAAATGCTTTGGTTGTTGATCATACCTTTGACTTCAATCATGTGGGACTGATACTTTGCTTTATTTTTGTCCAGAGCTGCATAGATCCTTGGCACATTTTTGCCCATTTCCTCCACTATTTCAGTTTGTTGTACATTGTGAACAATCCTTCCTTTTTCACCTCTGTGAGGACAATCCATGAACCTATGATCTCCTTTACAACCCCAAACATTGAATAGGTGACTGCCTTGGCCTTTGACTCCCTATGTCAATTGTTCTGGGTTCTTTAGGCATTTGTTGTCCGTGTGGATTACTTCTGAAGAAGGGTGGCGTAGATCCTTTCTTTCTCTGATCCGTCTTAAATTTATTTTTGTCTTCCCAAGTCTTTTGGAAAGTTGGCATTGCTTTCTGCTGATCATATAGGAATTTAGCTTGCCTTATGTTCTCTTCCAATGTCTTGGAATCATCATACTATATTTTTTCATTGATGAATGATGGAAATCCACTCAAATACCTTTGAATTTTGGCTATATCATCCTTGATGAAAGAGACATACTTCAGTATTTCTAGAAACCTTCTCTCATATTCATCTATGGTCATACTTCCAAGCTTGAGTTCAAAGAACTCTTTCATTTTCTTGTAATAATACCTCTTATTCAAGTATTTTTTCTCAAAATACTTCTTGAATTCCCTCCAAGTAACACTTTTTTGTTTAATGTGTTGCACCTGCAAAAGTTGATCCCACCACATAGATGCCTTTCCCTTGAGTTGATAGATGGAAATTCTACCCTCTGCATGAGAAGAATAATTATGCAATTGAAAATACTTTCTCATGCCCAACAACCATGTTTCTGCATCTTCATCCTTCGTGTGCTCACTGTCAAATGTAGGAGGTTTGATTTTGTTCATTTATCCATGTAGCTCATCCACCCCAGACCTCTTATGCCTTCTGACAGGGGATAGACTTGAGATGTTGTCTGTTCTCCTATTGGAATGCCTCAGGGAGTGGTGATTCCTGCTAGCACTTCTTTCTTTTATTTTCTCATCATGAGACTTGTGACTTCCCGATTTGCTCGAGCCACTCTCCTTATCCAATTTATTTTCTATTTGGTTCAAGCCCTCCAATAACTTCATGTTGAAGTCATCCTACTGCTCCTTGGATTTCATAAGCCTTTCATTATCATCTTTATGTCTTTGAACATCCTTCTACAAATTTTTAATGGTCTCTACCATATTCATGTCATCATTCCTTTCATCTCCATGTCCATTGGAGTTTGTTCCTTCAATGCCCAAATGGACCTCCATCTCTCTGCTCTCATCTTGCTAACTGTAATTCCCCTATGACTCTTCCATTTCTATGGACTCTGTAATGATTTGATCTAAGCTAGTTGTTGTTAACTCTGCAAAATGTGCAACCATCAAAACTTATCAGGCTAACTAATTTAACACTTCATGAAAATATGAACCATTTTGGTTCAATATATACATCAAAATTATCTCTTTTGATTTCCTGGTGTTATCACCATGACAATTTTTAGATAAGACCCAAGTCTTGAGATACATCGGGGCAAAAGGTGGTTTGTCGAAACCACCAATCGTGGGATGGGTGATGGCTAGTCATATCACCCTGTTTCACTCGTTCGGTACTTCACAACAACATGATGTCAGGTGAACACTGCCATGTATTGAACTCAAACGCTAATCATTCGAAATGGATTAACCACACATGTGAAACCCACATATTTGTACGCAAGTCTATCTATGATTCATGGTTGGGACTCTATAACTACCAATTCTCAAGTATGGAGGCATCATCTTATCCGTAAACAGAGTAATCTCCAAATTTGCTCGAGCTTCTTATCTCTGTAAGAGCATTTCGATGTCCAAAACATTGAGGTACATGGACAAATCTATATCCAGTGAGACTGGTTATTTAGGAAACATGGTATATTTTCCTATGAGTAAGAAGGAAAAGGTAATTGCGCATATCTTAGCGACTAAATTTCACACAAAACCTGTTACAAAATCGAAATTGGAAGTCAAGATAAATCCCATTATGAGAGATCTAGTCATCAACAGGCGAGCTGTTAAGAAGAAACAGAGAAAGCTACAAAAGAAAGAGACCATCACTGCAATGACTGAAAGTGCTGGAGAGGATCAACCAGTCTGGTTAGATACTTTAAAGGAGGATATTGCTAAGCTAAAATGAATCCTTGAAGAAAATTAAGTATATTTCAACAATTTTTGTACATATAGTAGTAGAGATAAGAGACCCCGGAGTTCATAGACCTGTTCTTAAATGGTCCCTTTAAAATAGGATAACTATTGTTTTAAATCATTTCCTTTTTGTAACTTATTTCTATTTTTAGAAATATGCAGAAGTCTGTGCGTTTTCGACTTCTACAAATAATTCCTCTATATATACATATTATCTCAAGGAAGAGAAAAGGGAAAAAGGAACCTGTCCTTAGTGTAGGAAGACTTTTTGTAATTTTGGGATTAAAATGAAAATATAAATGCAGAAGAGGATTTTGAACTGTTTATGACAAGATTCTAACTGGAGGTGATATGAATTTTGTTTTCTTTCATAGTATGAATGCGATTCTTGTAAGATTATATTTCACTTTCATCTGTCTGAATCAGAGGAATTTAAAACCCAGAATTCACCTCTGAGATGCTCTCGGCTTAGAAATTTAGACTATATTTGATTCTTCTCAAACCAACTCTGAATTCATTTTAAATAATTCTCTGATGCGGTCATGTGTTTCTTTTTCCTCTAATACTATACAAATTTTCTATTAAACTCAGACTCATCACCTTCCAAACGACTTCGCACGCACAAAAGTTCAACTTGCACACCTATATTTATCGTGCACAACAACACCACAAGATAAATCGTACTTCCACACACCTATATCCACTATGCATTTCTTCTCTGCCGTGAAAATAACTTGTGCACACTACTTTTACGTTGCGTGCCAATATCAATTACGCACAATTTTGGTTCCTGCATTGATACCTATTGCGCACAGTTTTGGTATCGCGCACTGATATTCCATATGCATTTCACCATGCCAAATTTCAATATGCCCCCACCGCACACAATAATATGTGCACACCATTGACTACACTGCCACAACACAACTTATACTCATACTGTGTGCGCATCAACCAAACTCTTTAATGTTTTGTAATACTGCACACGCCACGTGAACCATTACTATGTGTGTGCCCACCACGCAATGCTAAATTTAGCGTGCGCACTCGTACATAATATTCTTCCGCGCGGCACTACAATTTACTGCACGCACCCACACGTCAACATTTTCCATGCGGTGCCAAAATAAACCATGGACTCTCTGTGACTTGAAATCTGGCCATTTGAAATTAATCTTCTATGAATATTCACTTCAATTGAACCTTTCTGGCCCATCCAAGATCAGTGTTAGAACTAATGCTCTGATACCATATTGTAGCATTCCTCGGCCACCCATAGGCTAGGTCACACTACACGAGGGAACACTTTCTTTCTCTCACTGCGAAACTTACTGTAACATACCCAGTATTCAATTGAGCTATGCCGCAAAAAATTTCTCTTCTAATTGCATGCATTTAAATATATATATATATATATATATATACACGCAGAACTCTTGCAGAAGCTTTATAAATAAAATGTAACAGACAATACATTCTATAAACATAAGATTTGATACAAATAACAGTAACCACAGACATGCAGCATATACAGGGAATACCCATAAACATACCAACAATTATAATCATGCATAGGAAATAACCCATAAAATAAGCACTTAAATAACAATGAAGCATGTAAATTTATCACACAATTGGTACTTATCTTGGTAAGAATGTCACCAACTGCGTACAGACCATCCACGAACCTCCCAGCCTTAGACTACACTGTTCATCACTCTCAACAGTGAGTCCCCCCGAGCTGGGACTAAACTCCACTTGGGTAAAGGGATTCTTAACCAGGCTAAAGTCTCATAGACAATAGGAAAGACTCTATCTTGGTGCTCACTCAACTAACAACCTACAGTACATGATTCCCCACATGCCTATCCCACCCAAGGAAGTGTGCCCCTTATCGGCTCAACAGTCCTTCAGTTGCCCCACTTCCCTTCCAGGGCTTCAACAACAGGCCGGATAGGAAGTCTCAGAGCACTATAGCTGCAATTTAGCACCTTCCAAAAATCAATTCCCAGCAATTCTCTCATCCAGAGAATTTCTCACAGGCCTGACAACCTGCCTCTTCAATATCCCATGAGCCTAACAACCCGCTTCTTCAGTCCAACTCCCAAGCTAACCAGCTACACAAATAGGAATGGCTATTGAAACAGGTTTAGATACAATGAAATGAATGTCTGTAGGGTAACTGATTGCGTGAGTGAAAATGGTCATGGAATCATGGCTGAACAATCGAATGATCAAAGGAATCATGGGAGAGATGATTGTCTGAATAATGGGAGGAGTGATCATCCGAATAATGGGAGGAATGTGTAAATGAGATAAGTCTCAACAATATGTATGCATGTCCCCAACTTGACACTTGTCATGTTGGAAGCTACTTTGGTCCACTTGTCCCCAACTTTAGAACTTAGGATAAAATAATTATCCATACTTTATGTTTTAAGAAATATTAATATAATATTCCTTTTTGGCTTAAGCCCTCTAGCTTAGCCCTTTCCCTTAACTTTTGTCCCTCCCTTTCCCTAACTGGTGGAATTTAGTCCCCCATCTCTTTTATCGTGGTCGGTCTGCGCGCAATGATGTATTTTATATTAATCATGAGACATATAAAAAATAGGCACACTGGCCTTTAACATCTAGGTGCTCTGGCCTAATTCCAAAACATAAGCATCCCAACTTATAATAACTAGCTCACCATCCTATAACACATATCATGTACACAAAGGCTTGCTGACCTATTTATTGCATGCACTTTAGTTACTGTGTGCGGTATCCAAGAATGTGCGCACTGCATCATTTTACTGTGCAGTACATGCACACACTATTCCATGAATGGTGCATTACAAAATGATGTCAAAACAACTCACCAAATTAAGTACACTTGCATTACATTTATAATTGGGTTCGACCGAGGGATATTACACAAGGTCTAGGGTACAAAACACAAGCTGATCGATCATGAAAATTTTCCCTTGGTGAGGGAAACATAAGACCCTAAAGACCGATGAGACAATGAAAATCATCTCATAGAACCAAGTGCACCCGAGTAACATATTGTAATCAAGTGGTGCATCGATGACCTCTACGACAACAGAGACAATATTTCCATCTAACTTAATGGGTAAGGCGATGATAATTCCATATGGTTGGAACATATGTCCATCCAATGCTTTTAAAAGTGTAGTAGGTGTATCAAGCTTGGGAAAGCCAAGGGATTTCCAATAAGAAATTGACATGATGCAAGTCGAGCTCCTTCATCCACCACTGTCTGGTAGATGTTTCTCCCTAATGTTTGCACTATGATTTGAAAAGAAACATTATGGGAGAGACAATGATTAACTTGGGTAGTTTCAAAGGTAATTAAGCTTGACTTCTTGGGATCAACCCCATCTATGGCCGATAATAAGGCTTTCCGCTGTGTGGGGAATATTTGGAGAACTTCAAGTGTCAACATGGCACAAGGTGCCTGGGTAAATATTCCACAATACTATAGTTGTGGGAAACCCATGTGTTGGGGTTATGTGTCATACGTCAATTAATTTCCTTTGGTGGGGAAAAGTGGTCCATCAAGAAATGGCTTCTCTATTTGGAGAGGGCCACTAGGTTGAGATGAAGATGTTGCTTCTGAGGAAGCATTAGAAGCCTCAGGAATTTCATAGATTTCGTCTCATTTATACAATCTAATCATGTGGTCACACATATAAATAGGAGCATTCGATGGATACCCCTCGTGGTGAGGAGTACTTGCGATGCCCCTAGTCAGAGTGGTAGGATTTGAAGCAACCATGTTTTGAGGTTGAGGGGGGAAAGGATGAGTTAATATGAAAGGCTGTTGAGGAGTCCACTGTTGTGCTAGATATCTATGGACTTCATCCTTCTATGGGCATTGTTGGGTAGGGTGGTCATCTCCACAAATCGTGCAGGGAAAACGACTCTTCTAGTTTTCTTTAGTGCCTCCCTCCTGGGAAGTTTGGGTTGTGGCAATCCTTTTCTCATTAGAGAAATGTTTCTTCTTGTTTCTCTTTTTCTTACCTCCATATTGTTGAGTATTCTTCAGTTGTGTGGACTGCACCAAATCCACCTTGGAGGTTTGATTAGGGATCTCAATAGTTTGAGCACTAGACTTGCCAAAAAATGATGATTGTGATTGAATAGACAATTTTTCCAGTTGATCAACTAGTTGGTTGATGGGATCATGGGAGATAGAACTGACCACACTGTCCTTGTGGGGTCCTGGGTGAGGTTGATGAGGATCATTTGATTGGATAAGAGAATTTGGAATGATATCATACAAATTTCCTGAGTGAGAATAAATAAAATCGAGATGTTGGGCACACAAAATAGCTTTCTCTTTAGTGGTCTCCTCGACCATAGATACATCTAGGGAAATGGGTGGTAAGAGAGTCTTGGTGAACCACTCCATTAAGATCTTGTCCAGAATCCGAGTCTTAATAATTCTATGACTTTGATGCCACTCATGTATATGATCCAAAATATGGGTGGCATTGTTTTGACACAAAGAAGTCAAGAGCTTTGTTCCTATCTCATACCAAATATGAAATTGGTAATGGGTTAAAAATGCCATTTCCAAGTCATTGAATCTTCTCAAAGAACCACATTTTACTTCAATGTACCATTTGGTAGTGGCTCCAATCAGGGATCTCTGGAAAAGACACAATCTCACACTATCATCCATTAAGGAATTGGACAAACACCACAAATGGTATGTCATGATGTGTGTGGAGGGGTATTCTCCCAGCTTATCACCAAACTTCATAATGTATGATGGGAGTTTTGATGGCATCACTGGTCGTAAGGGGTCATGGGAAATAGGTTCATTCATCAACTATGACAAATTTGGTAAGTCAAGTTTTGCAAGAAACGACAACGATGCGAATGAGGACTGGGAGGGAGGTGAAGTCTTTGCTGTCCCAAATGGATCTTGTGGTCCCCTTATATTGGTGCTGCTGGAAGGTGGAGTAATGGTTGGAGAGTGAGTTCCCCTAGGGATGGTGTCACTGGCAGGAGAATTACTACTCCTACACTAAAAAATCTTCTAGGGAGATTTCCCCTAGGGATGGTAGCATTGGCAGGAGCATGACTACTTCCGCCACAAAAAAATATCCTAGGGAGAAAATTGGACCCTCTAGGAAAAGGGTTCCTAGTGCTATTCCTGGGGAAGAAACCTCTAGGACCATATGTATGGACAAAGGGAAAACTCCAATTTCCCCTGAGGGATGTGCCCCTAGGGAAAGGTGTATTGACCCATGAAAACAAAAACCCTCTAGAAGTACCGTTGCCCCCAATTTGATTAGGAACAACCCGAAAACCACTAGGCATACTCCATCCAAAAGGTACACCTACCCCTGATGTGGTTGGGATGCTCATTGGGTTGGAGGAAGTGGATGGGGATCCATTTCCCATGCTAAAACCAAATCTCAATCCCCCACTGGAAAATAATCTGGAAGTGGGCATGGAAGTAGAAGGGATGGGCGTGTGTACGCTAGATGTACTGATGGATATATTTGATGATATAGATGATGTGCCCCACATGGAGGAACAAAAAACAAAAGGTATGGACTGTGAAAGTCTAATAGATCTAAGGGGTGGTGTTGAGGACATGACTGAGATGCCCATGGATTAGTTTCCCCAAATCCCACACGCGGATGGGCTTATGTGCTCAACTGCACTGGACGAAGCACTAGGTCCATAAATGGTAGGAGGATGATCCAATAAGAAAAAAGGCTCACTAAAAATGTCCCTCACTTGGACCAGTAAAGGGGAATCTATTTTAGTTAAAGGTGGGTTGAATTTGGGTGGAGGACGTTCATCGACCACTTCTACCTCAACTAAACCAGCTTCACTAAACAAAACATATGACCCTTCAAATTATTCGTCATTGATATGGCACCACTTCGGAGGTGGTTACACCTCTGTAATAGGATCTAGTCCTCGTAATTGACGGGACTGGAACGATAGTTCAACCATGGTGAAAAGTCTATGTAACTATCAAAAAATAATTAACCTATTTCCGACCTAGACTCAGAGTCAAATAGCACACCCCTAATAAAATTTAGGCTAATGAAAAGCAAACAAATGGGATCAAGGGCCTTTCGAAAAACAACCATGTGGGGGACATGAAGTCTCCACAAGATTGACTAGCGAAGGTGTGAGGAGTAGTTACGATGATCAACGTGAAACAACCCTAATCAATGAAAGTACCCTTTATTAAGGCGGGCACCCTCCGGGGCAACTAGGACCATGAATGAGTGTCTGCCCCAGGTACTACAGGTATGTCCCACCTACATTCACCTATGTGGATCCTTAGGAAAATGCACTAAGTTTACCACCTAACAATTGATGGTCATGCGAATAGTTATAAGTCTGATCGAACATAAGGGAAGGGTAGCTAAGCTCGAAGGTCTGAAGGTGTAACCCAACAAAACCCTCATATGCGTAACGATTGAAGGGATACCGCAAAAAAAAAAAAAAGCAGATATGGATAATATCCCTACTTTCCCTGATGCAACCTTGTGATTGAATCCTGTGTTAGAGAAGCTTTTCGAATCATCGGTTGCAAGAATGGATTTTTACACTCTTTAATTATTTCTAGGTTGAGTTTAATCGCCTTGGAGAGTTTACTCTCCAATCCTAATCTAAGGCACTAAAACTATCTAATGTTGGTTTTCTATCAAAGAAAATGTCTAATAAATTTTAAATTAAGCCCTTCTTTTTATGGGATTTTTCTTAGGCCCAGGTAATGAATGAAACTTTGTATGATGTGAGGACTCTTGACCCAACCAAACAATGCAAATATGCAAGTGAAAAATCTTTCAATTCAATGAAAGCTAGCTATGGAAGGGATAGCGAGTTTCCCTTTTTATTTTCAATGCTCAAAGTAATCCTCAAACAAACCAATCATCCAATCAGACACAAAAGATCCAAGAGCAACAAATTTTCTATGAAACTCACAACACTAATGCTTCAAAAGCGAATTAAGCACGCACGGGATTTTTTTTTAAGTTTTTTCCAATTTGCAATATAGAACAATCTTGGCCCCAACAAAAAGACTAATGAAAACAATAAAAAAACCAAAACAACATGCAAAAATCTTGTAGGATATCATGAAGAAGGCTAGATCATCCTTCTCTAATGTCACTATGATGATCACACTCAAAAACTTGCCTAGGAGGGGATATCTAGTGATACAAAAAGGTCATATGAAATTAAACATGCAACCAATGGCATAATCTCCTAGATCTCTTCAGATCTATTGAATTCAGAGTTCAACTTCTGATATTTTAGATTTGAAAGTACAAATCACAAACAAAAAAAATAAGACTATCCAAACAAATCAAAACTTTTCACACCAATCTACTCAACAAGAACCTTGAAAATTATCAATGTGACAAGCCAATTTCCATAGCAAGGGTACCAAGACACTCATACATGATATTGCAGAGCTCTGTAAGCTAAGAAGAGGTCTCAAATTGGATAGACTTGGGATAAGCACTACAAAAAAGTAGATACGGGAGGGCCTCACGGGACACAGGCAAGGAAACACATGAGGGGGCCTTGCGGGATATAAGTAGTGCAACACACAAGGCTTGTCAAAATTTTGGTTCCTGAGAAGAAGGGAAAAGTTGTAGATCTTCATATCTGAAACAGATCTCTTAGATCTACTCAATCTGAGCCCTGAAACCCTTATTGGAAGACAACAAGACTCAAACCAAAAAAACAAAGGCAAAGCAAAGAAAATAGATGAAAAAAGAATGGATTCTTCCCCAGTATGGTCGCCAATCTATCATGGGAAAAATGCTCACAGAGATCTCACTGAATAAATCAATAATATCTCCCTAGGACAAGTCTAGATATCTTAAAAAAGAGGGGGTATACTTATAAAAGGTTTCCTAGATCTAGATTCAAAGATATGAATTCACTATAATCTTATATAAAGGAGAATATCTGCATACCTTTCAAGAGGTGGTCCTTCATATCTCTTGGCTATTGCAGTCCTAGAGTTCCAACTCCAAGCTTGAGAACTTACTACCTGTATACAAAATACACACAAAAACTTCTCTACTTTCCTATCTAGGATTAGAATCCTAGATCTAATTAGTTTTCAATCATATCTATAACAATATGAATCAGATCTAAACACTTGTTATTCAACTACCAACAATTGTAGGGGAAAACCAAATGATCTATTAATTATAAATGGAAACTTACATCACAATTGCATACCATAAGTGTTGATGTAGGCTCCTTCAATATCCTCGCTCCTTGATTCTCCTTACAACTCCTTGGTCATGCTAGGCTCCAATGAATTCTGGTTGGTTGCTTCTATAGTTTGGTAGCATAACCTTGATATACAATTCTTCCTTCTCTTGTCCAAGGCCCTCCTTTTTTATATAGCTCTTGGAGGTGTTACACACCAAATTTCCACACTACCAAATGTGGATTTATCACACTTTAGTGAGGGAGCATTTGTCATAATACCTAGACATGTTAGGAGAGAAACTTATCATCTGAAGGTCAAAATACTATGTGCATATGTATTATTCATTTTTATTGAAAAAAGGAAATCAATTTAGTGTGATAATCCACCTCACATCTAGTTTCCTACTCTCAAGGAGAAGTTGAGAGTCTCATGGATGGTTGAGATATTTTCTCAAACCAATATCATAATTTAATGGATCTTGAGAGACATTTACTCCCTAAAATATTTGATAGATATTTTCTACCTAAAATCCTTGAGATATATGTTATCACAGGGGCAGACCCAGGGTTCAGCTTTAAGAGCCCACCAACAAGCCCTAACTACTGGCCCTTTCAGAAACACCTGCAAAGAAGATGTAGTCTCACCCGAAGTAGCTAAAAGGGGGGGTTGTAGGACAGGGATGTCTACAACCAAGGGGAATATCAAGTGGATCTTAACACAACACAACGCAACATGCATATATCACTTATCACTTAGATCTATGCCACACACTATAGATCTAATCTAATACAATAATGAAATAACAGTAGATCAAAGGCAAAGATAAAGCATCAATCATACACACATGACACAAGATATACATGGTTCATCCTCTCTGTAGGGCTATGTCCAGAGAACTGTGCTTATGATATATTAAGTTAAATCTTACAGTTCTTATCTACTCTCTTTGCCAACAAATCTTCTCTGTTCTTCTCTCTTTCTCTCCCCTTCCTGCTCACCTAGTTGTAGGACTTTATATTCACACCCAACTGAAGATATTACAACAAGAGAAGGCTCTCACTCTCAACACTTCTCTCTCTCACAATACAATAATCTCTCAATGACCAACAACCAATAACAACAACCAACAATAGTATCGACCTGACCTAGGTCCTCTCGACCTCTATTTATACATTATAGTCCCTCGCCGACAACCTTAGGTTGAAACCTAGGTGTCAAAACCCTAGATACAAAAACCCTAGGTGTCTAAAAACCTAGGTCAACTTGACCCTCTTTTCCCGGGCTTTGCTAGCGTGTCTTTCCTTCCTTCCCACATGGTGCTAATGGTTCCTTTTTCTTCTTTCTGAGTTGTCCTCAATCTATCTCCCTTGTTGATCTATCATCCTTGATCTCCTCATCCAACGGCTAGGTTTCCCATAATTCGCTCCACCTTTTCTTCTCTTTCACTTACTTCGACTTAGTAATAGTCACTTGTCTTCTGTGCAGCTTGCATTTGACCTTTTCTTCCTTAATCCTCACTTGATTCCATACCCAATGTCCAAAAGACCCCCAAAACTCACCTATGACTCATCCCGAGGCACTGTAGGTCTGATCCTTTTTTTTTACTTCAACTTTCGACTATGCAGTGCAGTCTTTGCTTTCTGCTTTGTGTCGCTTCTCCTCCCTTGTGCATACTGTCTTTTCTATGTCTGGTACCCAGTTTCAACTGCACCTGGTACCTAGACACTTTTCTTCGTACTTTTTACTGAGAGCTACGAGGAAGCTGGTCGTCATAGTACAACTTTAGCCGACTCCCATTCACCAAACCTTCCTTCCATTATCCCTTCAATGTCTTCAGTTGCGCAACTCCTCCTTTTGTAATATAGGCGATCTCATCTGGTGCAAGCCAATGCATTCTAAACTTCCCTAGATGTTTGATAAACTTACTGTCATATACCAGTACTAGATCACCTTGTCTAAAGGATTTCTTTTTGATGTGCCTTTTATGGTAGGCCTTCTCTCTTTCCTTCTGAACCTATTGGTGAAATCCTGCAATAAATCTGTCTTCTTCTAGCTCGACCAACTGTGTGAGCCTCTCTTGAATAGCTCCAGTGTCATCCATATATATAAAGGCAATAATTCTTAAGCTTGGTACTAGGTATTCCATTGGGACAATGGATTCAAGGCCATACACGAACTTGAAAGGAGTCTGCATTATTAATTTCTTACAAGTGGTTCTATAAGGCCAAAGTACTGCAAGTACTCTTAAATCCCAGTCATCCTTCCTCACATTGCAAATCTTTGTTAGTGTTGTCTCCAAAATCTTGTTGAACGCTTCAACTGTTCCATTTGCTTAAGGTTGGTAAGGTGCGATCTTTTGATGATGGACTGCAAATTCCTTGGTCAGGGATTCTATTGTTTTATTGATGAAATGTGTACCTTGGTCACTCATAAGGATCTTGGGGCATCCAAACCTAGTTATAATGTCATCAAATATGAAGAGTGCATCTATAATTGCACTACAATCCTTAACTATTCTTGCTTCAGCCCATCTAGTCAAGTATTTTGTCATAGTAATAATGTACCTTCCTCCTGTACGCTTCCCTAGTGGGTTTATAGGTCCCACAAAGTCAATGGCCCAATTCTCAAATGCGTGTAGGGTCAACTGTAGTGCTAATGGAATTTCATCTCTTCTATATGGTTTCCCAACTCTTTGGCATACATCGCAGGCTCATGCATAATCTTTAGCATCTCTGTGTAAGGTAGGCCACCAAAGGTCGGCTCTAAGGATATTCTATGTAGTCGCTTTCCCTATATAGTGTCCTCCTACGATGCCTTCATGAGATTCTACAAGAATCAATGGTCGTTCTTCCTCCATAACACATCTTCTTAGTATTTCTTCAGGTCCCATTTTCTATAGTTGTCCCACTATAAGTGAAAAGTCTGCAGTGCGCACTACCAGTCGTTTCTTTTGTGAAATTGTATACTGACTAGGTGCCATTCCCATTGACAAGAAATGGACTATGTCTGCGAAGTGGTCATCAATATTTCTAATTGCTAGCAGTTGTGCATCCGACAGTGTATCCTCCAAACTAGTGGGTTCTTCGCCATGTTCCAGCCTCGACAAGTGGCCAGGACCTTTTTTCATCCTTCTTGGTTTTACTATGATTTCAAAGTCATATTCTTGAAATATGAGAAGCCATGTTCATATTCTCCCCCCCAACACTAGCTTGTTGACTAGATATTTCAGCGCAAAATGATCAGTAAACAATTTAAAGTGTCCTCCCAACAAGTAATGGAGAAATTTTTGCAGTGCATACACCATGGCTAAACCTTCTCTCTCAATAGTGGTGTAGTTAATTTATGTTGTAGATAGCTTCCAAGGCTAATGGATGGTCTATGTCTCTTGTTCCTTCTTGTGCTAACATTTCTCCCAATGCAATGGATGATGCATCGACATGCACATGGAAATCCTTACTCCAATCTAGGAAGACTATAATGGGAGAAGTAACCATCTTTTGTTTCAGTGTGTCAAAGCTCTGCTGGAACTCTTCTGTCCAACTAAACTGACAATATTTCTTCAAAATATTCTTCATAGGTGTTGTAATCTGGGCATATCCTTTAATAAACTTCCTGTAATACCCAGTATGTCCCAGTGCAGTGTGTAGTTGTTTAACTGAAGTAGGAGCTTGTAGATCAACAATAATAGCAATTTTAGATGGGTCTACCAACAATCCTTTCTTGCATACTATATGTCCTAACAACACTCCAAATGGTTAGAAGAAGATGCACTTCTTCAGGTTTAAGGAAATCTGACACTGTCAACATTTGTCCAACATAAGTATGAGGCATTCAATATGATTTTTTAGAAAAATAAACACAGGCCAATCATCGAAGTATGTTTCTAGGAATTTATGTAAGAATTCTTTGAATGCTTCAACCACTATCCGAGAAAATATGGCTGGGGAATTTTTCAGTCCAAATGGCATCACTGTATATTGATATGATCCCCATTATGTTGAAAATGTGGGCTTGTGGCGATCCTCCTTGGCAATGCGGATCTGATGATATCCTGAGAATCCGTCTGTAAAAGAATACACCTCCTAGCCTCCCACATTATCTAGCACTTTGTCAGTGAATGGTGTAGGTAAGGGATCATGCAAGCAGGCATCGTTCAACTTCCTGAGATATACGCATATCCTGATCTCTGCTATATTCTTGTATTGGACCACCATAGGACTAATCCATTTGGACTCTTCAACAGGTTCTATAATTCCTTCTTCAAGCATTCTGTCGAGCTCAATCTTCACTTTTTCCTTATATTTCAGGTTCAATCTATATGGTCATTGCTTGATTGGATTCACATATGTTTTCAAAGGTATCCTCATTTCTCACATAGGTCCTTTGATACCCTTCATATCAGTGAACTTGGTCGGAAACAAGTCCTGATATTCGTGCAACAATTCTGTAATCTTGTCAATGGTAGCAACATCCCAATAATCTCCAACATTGGTGAACTTCGGTGTCTCTTTTGTTCCAATATTAACCTTATTAATATTGATTGGTTGTCCAATGAATGGTAGCTCAACATCAGGTTCATCCACATCTCTTTGTCCTACTGTCTTAATGATGTTGACCTTACTTGGATCATCATCTTCATCTGTATTAACGTTGTAACAACCCTGTAGTTTCTGGAGAGGCACAGTCCACTTGTCCTCTTCTTGTTCCGGAGGCTAGATGCCTCTTCGAATACTTTCTGTCTCACAATATGTAGTGTTTGGTCTACTGAAGGATACTGACTTTCAAATAAAAATGTAGTTACAAAATTCTAAGTCATACCTTTCTAATCTGATGTGATGAGGCACAACTCCGCTTGAAGGTACCAGTTGATAGGTGTGGTGTCCATCATGTTGATAAATTTGTGTACCCACTGTTCTTGTGGAATATTGCTCCAGGATTCTTCGCAGCTTCACACATGGTCCTTTGGGCAGCTTTGACCTGTGTAGCGAAATTTGCAACCTTCTACTTGTGCTAAGAACCGTGATGTCATCAAGGTTCAGTATTGTACCCAGTCTGTAATATTTCTTTTGTGTGTCCCCTACCATCTTGTTGGTTTGGCTCTCAAAGCTTCATCCATTGCCAACATTCTCTGTTGTGTTGGTACACTTGCTTCAAATTCAGATAGGAAGGCTTCTAATGGATTCATACCATCAAAGGTGGGAAAGATACTTACTATTGTGCCGATCCAGTGGAATTCCCTGGTTAACCTAACACATATTCTTGTGGAGACATCATACAGTTTATTCTGCCAGTTCTCCAGTGCCTCTTATGAGTCTGATGAGCATACGCTGTCACTTCGCCAACTTAAGTTTCCATCAGCTGTGGGATTAATATAATCCTACTGTCTGGCTGTTAGTTTGTAAATATTTTCCAGTTCATATGCGTGATCTTCCTCTCTAATAGGTTATGTGTATCACTGACCTTCATCTGGATCTAAAGGTGCAATGACCCTGAGGCCATATGTTTCAAATGTCATACATATTTTCTTTAAATCGACCATAGTGGAATTATTAAAGGCCCAGTCAATTCCTAAAAACGTAGGGTAAGGTCAATTGTCATCAACAATTTCAATTACCTCAAAATCTGAAAATGTTCTTACTTCGTCGATGTGCACAAGAACATGCTCCAGTCATCCAAAAGGGCTGACATCTTGCTGGTTATCCATCCTATGCCTGATAGGGGAATAGATCAACTTTGGTTTTCCCATCATTGCCTAAGTTTTCTTCATCATGACATTGACCTCCAACCCTAAGTTGAGGACCACATAGTCTATGTCATATTCTCCTATTTGAGCATTCAAGTGTAATTCCTTGTTTGTCCTTCTCCTTTTCCAATTTGGTGTACTACCCTATTCAGTAAGGGGTCTATCTTTCCTAGCTCATATTGTTTGATTAAATTGTGTAGTTCTCTTACAACGTTTTCATCTTGAATCAGCTTAATACAAGTATATAAAAATTCCACGAGCCTACTTACCTCTTTCCCTTCTCTTAGCGAAGCAAAATGATCGAATACTGGGGGCATTACATATTCTCTTACTTCTGGCCATGTTTTTGATGATGAGCCTTGATCTCTTCTGAATTATTTTCTTACTTCTTCAAATGTTTTCCTTTCTTTCTTGGCATCAAAATTTTGAGTCTTCTCTGTGTCTTTTATAACTCTTGATTCTTCTATGGTCTTTCCTTGGGTCATTCTATCTTTCCCTATAACAACACCTCCTTGAGTGATAACAATGAATCTAGGGTCTTCTCCACGAGGTTCATCATACATCAATTGCACTTGTGGGTTTTGTTGAGGTCCTTGTCTTTCCTGAAGCTTAGCTAGCATCATAGGGAAATCTTCTATAATATGCTCGAAAGAGTTGCAATAACTACAAGTAGTATATGGGTTCTGACAGTCCCTTGCCAATTGTCTCGGTTGTCTGCGGTTATAACAAATTATCTGTCCTCGGCCTCAACCCATTCCTCCGCCTCGTTCTCATCCTCTAAATCCACCGCGAGGATTGAAGTTTCCTCTCCTAGGGGAGTTATATTGCGTAGTGTTTCCTTCTTGCTGTACTTCGCCTTGGATCTTGTATACATCTTTTGACCTTTCATGCATGAAGTCATAGGCCCTACAGTATCTATCATCATGCCCTACTGACTTACAAAAGGTGCAATATAATTTTGTAGGTGTTTGAACATATTTTTGCATGTAATAGCACTCACCAGGGCGATGTTTGTTTATGTATACCTCGCACCAGGGTAAGGTGACATTCTTCAAAGGACTCGGTGCTCCAAAGGCCAGGTATTCATTGAACAATGGATAATGTTCCTTGTCATGGCGTTCTGATCTGCATCTAACACACCAGATATCTTCTCTTTTTTATTTTCCCTTGTCTTTCTTCATATACTTGACCTGCAAAGACAAAATAGTTAGCTGACTCAAGATTTGGCTCATACCTAAGCTAGATTCTCCCATGGGGGATGATTCAAGCTTCATGGCGATATCCAATGCCTCAACCTACGAAGCAATATTCTGCTACATCAAGGGAACTCTGATATGTGGTAACAATGAAGCGATGAACCGTTCTTTGTTTTGTTCATCTGGGATCTTAAAATTCAATCAGCCAGTTAGAGTTTTAAATATATGATCAAATTCCCAGACAGGTTCGGAGACCTTCTACTTGATCTCCTTCATCTCTGTAATACATTGTGAATCTAATTTGGGTTTCTTGAAATTTGCAATCAACGCGTTCTTAATCTCATTTAATGGTTGATGTTGTGCAAGTACTTTGACAAGCTTCATGTACCATCTCAGTGCGCAATCCCTTAGAGTAGTGTTGAACTGGTTTCTTTTAACAACTTCATTGGTGACATTCTTAATATTCCATACGAATTCATATAGAAACTAGTGCTGATCAGGATCTTTAGATCCATCTCCCCTAAAGATAGGGAGCCTCATCTCATCTTCCATAGAGCTACCTAGGTTTCCTGTCTGAGTAGATGCTGAGCTGCTAGTAGTAGTACTCTGAGGACTTAGTTTTTCTGGAACAACGGGGGGATTGATAGTACTTTCTTCAACAGTCTGCATAGTCCCTGAAGTTTCTGGCTCATCCTGGCGAAGTTCTTCATCTTCCCCTTCCTCTTCTTCAATAGGTTTTGAACGTTCTTCATCTGATAGATCTGCCTATTCCCCACTGTAGAAACCCTCTTCTCCGTAGTTTTTATTGAACAGGTTCTCAAGGTGAACCCCTCTGAATACTCTCCCATTGCGCATATGTCCAATATTTGTGTCACTGTCGCTGTCTGAATTTTTGAAAATTAGCTTTTTCGGCTTCAACCAATATATTATATCTTTAGGATGTTCTTCTCATGCAAAAACATCTTGATTCTCAACTTCAGAAAATGAAAAATTTTCCCTCTGGGTCCCTTGAAAAAGTATCTCTCATCTTGGATATATGAATCTACTCTGTCAACAACAAATTCAGTGATGTAACCTTCAATGGTGCCATTGAACCAATGAACTACTGCTCTAGATACAACGTTATCAACTCTTTTTACCTTCTAGATCAACGTCGACGTCCAAACTATAGGATATCTAGACATGATCTCAAATTGAGTATCTTCTAACCTAGCTAACCACTCATATAGCTCCTAATGGATTCCTCCAAAGAAGGTCTCGTGGATGTTGGTGAAGATATATATTCCTAGCCAATCTTCAGCGCTAAGATTAGGGTTCTTGTTTTGGGCTTCAGTGAAGTCTTTCTCTTGATCTTCTATCCACTTTTGAATTTCTATCTTCGATGGAAACCACCTTGACATTCCCTCAAGAATATTATGGTCCTGGCAACAAAACCATTTGTTGGCACAGGGGCAGACCCAGGGTTCATCTCCAAGAGCACACCAACAAGCCCTAACTACTAGCCCTTTCGGCAACACCTACGAAGCAGATGCAGTCTCACCCTAAGTAGCTAAAAGAGGGGGTTGTAGGACAAGGATGTCTACAACCAAGGGGAATATCAAGTGGATCTTAACACAACACAACGCAACATGCATATATCACTTATCACTTAGATCTACTCCGCACACTATAGATCTGAGATAATACAATAATGCAATAACAGTAGATCAAAGGCAAAGATAAAACATCAATCATACACACAGGACACAAGATATACATGGTTCACCCTCTCTCTAGGGATACGTCCATAGAACTATGCTTATGATATATTAAGATAAAACTTACAGTTCTTATCTGTGCTCTCTGCCAATAGATCTACTCTCTTCTTTTCTCTTTTTCTCCCCTTCCTACACACCCAGCTATAGGACTTGATATTTGCACCCAGTTGAAGATCTTACAACACCAGAAGGCTCTCACTCTCAACACTTCTCTGTCTCACAATACAATAATCTCTCAATGACCAACAACCAACAATAATACCGACTTGATCTAGGTCCTCTCAACCTCTATTTATACATTATAGTCCCTCGCCGAAAGCCTTAGGTCAAAACCTAGGTGTCAAAAACCTAGATACAAAAACCCTAGGTCAAATTGACCTACTTTTCCCGGGCTTCACCAACCTATCTTTCCTTCCTTCCCACACAGTGCTAATGATGCCTTTTTCCTCTTTCTGAGTTGTCCTCGATCTATATCCTTTGTTGATTTTTCATCCTTGATATCCTCATCCAATGACTAGCTTTCCTGTACTTCGCTCCACCTTTTATGCTCTTTCACTTACTTTGACTCAGTAATAGTCACTTGTCTTCCGCTCAGTTCGTGTTTGACCTTTTCTTCCTTGATCCTTGCTTGATTCCATACCCAAGGGCCAACGATATATTTTCTCCCTAAAAATCTTGGAGATCCCAATTTAGTGGATCTAGTGAGTGATCTTCTCCATGGTGGTTAAGCCTCCAAATCCTATATAATGAGTGAATTCCAAGGTCAAAGAGGGAGGATAATCCATAACAACATCATCATTTTGATCTTAAGACATTCAAGAGTGGGACTGTAAAGGAGAAGTGTGGAGGAAGATCTGCATCACATCAAGGTGATTATAAGTTTTACCCTTTGTTTCTCATTAATATAAGCTTGGTCTATTCCCATAATTCTATCTCTTTTAAGTTTATATATGAATATCATGCTTGTTTCATGTAGTTAGAATTGATTTTATCTAACCTTGTACAAGTAGCAGAAGAGGAAGATCATTATGTTGAAGTGTAGGGAGATCATGATCGAGCTAGGATTGGATCCAACATTGGAGCAACAAGGAGTAGTGAGGACAACCTCTGAAAAAGGTGCACTCTATTTTCCTTTCCCTCTTCTTGTTTTCATGTATGAATAGACAGGATCAAGGGATGTTAGTGTCCACTTTCATTATTCTGTCTTAGTCGAATAAAACTTGGCTAAGGGGAGCTTAACCTGTCCGCAAGGGAAGATTTCTCACAACAAAATTTGGCGACTCCACTAAGGACGATTGTTTCTTGGTATTTAGCCTTGCCATTTTTTGTGTTTTGATTGATGAATGTCTATTTTTCTTTGAATTTATTTTGTATTTTCATCTTCACTAGATAGCTTACAAAATCCTTGATTAGCTTCCTTTTGAGTCTAGGCTAGTTTTCAGTTGTCCTGGAGCACTTTTCAATAATGACACTCCCCCTAGTGCCTTACAGAGTGTCACTGACGCTCCCTGGTAGTGTATTTGGGAGCGTCACTCTTGCAATAATGCTTTGTCCGCTTAGTGACAAGAGCATCACCCTTGCTTCTGCACTAATTTTTGGTCTTTGTCTTCTCTGTTTCTTGGATTTTTGACTCAAAGTTAGACCTCAATTTCTTATTGGATTGCTTGGGATTTTGTTATATTGAGAAGGTTGTTCATGTCACTCTTTTTTATTTTGGTAATTTATTGTCTTGGATCAAGCTGTGAAAAGGTCATAAGCTCTTCAAGGTTAATTTAAATCCTTGGATATAGCTTTGAATATCGGTAGATCTGGGTCTTGGTGATTATACAATCATCAAAATTCTATATTTTTCTCATTGAGAACTTTATTTTACTTGTTAGTTTTGAAAATTTGTTTCATTAACTTGGAGACATATAGTGCATCAAGTCATGTCATTTCAAATTTTGTTTTGGAAATTGTTGATCCATTAAGTCAATTCTAAATCTTTTAGGGTCTATTGCAACATCAATTGATCACATATTTTAAAGTCTTTAATAGTGATTGCTTTCTTGCTTGAATTAGTGTGAAAAATCATTTTTGCGTTTGATTACCTCAAGCTTGTGAATGCGTCTTTGTTTGAATTTCCCTTTTGCTTCATGTTCATCTCTATATCAACTTTGAACTCCTTCTTTTCATTTGAAAGTAAATAAGAATTAAGAAGGTGAATTTAATTGTATTGCATATTAGGTCAAACAAAGAGAAATTGATTGCATTCTAGTGTGTAGGTGAAACATTTTGAGC
>JZKD02S0960022.1:504520-521433 GCA_000966675.3 Picea glauca
TACTTCTTATCAACAATGAAAAAACAATAATGAGTCATATTTACATCAAACAATATTGGTTCCATTACCCAAACCTTTGTGCTACGGGTCTTTCTTCAAGGTTTGACATCAATGAAAACCAACCTTAATCAACACAAGAAACACAGTCACAACAACAAAATGATCAAACCTACATCACCATACATCTAAAAAAACTCGAATGGATCCTTGATGCCCAAGCCATTCAGTGTAAGATTGGAAAATATCGCAAGGAAGCTGACTAGAACTAGCCACGATACCACTGCAATCAAACCTACATTACAACATCATAACAACCCTTGACTGGATCCTCCATGCCCGAGCGTTTTAGCACAGGTTTTACAAAGAGATGAAAAGAGGTTGACTTTTATTAATCTAAAAGTCTCAAATCTGATACATAACCGGAGAACAATTCTGGCATAAAAACATTACAAAATAGGGAGCTCTTCTCAACTAGTTGACGACCCTCACAAAATATTAAAACTATCTATTTATACTCTGAACTGCCCACCACCCTCAGGAGCGTGATCTGGCCTTCTCAGTCAAATCTTTGCGTCTGAGCAGTCTTCTGTTAGACTGAACGTGCACCCCTCTGTCAGATGCGAGCTCAGATCGAGATGGGTTTTGCAAGAAAATATGCCCACAGGAGTACCACGGGCTGACGGTTCAATCCCCATAGTCGGGCCTTCCATGCCTTCCATTTATGGATTGAGTCGGGGTTTCAACCATCGACTCTACTTTCATTAACTACCTTTTCTCAGGAAATCAATGAGAATAAATGCTCAGTGGGTGGCCACACGCTGCTCTTGGATAGGATTTTATACGAGCACGTGATTGTGGGGCCGTTCAAAATTGGTTTAGGTTCGGACCGCTTTTGGGACCACAATCCATCACCTTTCACCACGTAGCACTTTTTTTTTACCATGCTTTCAATTGTGGGACCGCTAAAGAAAATTATCGCCCGAGCATGTTTCATCCCCGCAATGAACTGTGTCCATAGATTTGGTCTTGATCTGAGACCTGGACACACTTGCTAGAATTAGCGCTACTGCCAAGCTCAACCTACTGCCAACTTTAGAATCTTCCAAACTGTGCCTTGGGGGAGGGGGATGCTACTTTTGACGTTGAACAAAAATACCTCCCGGAGGATGATCTAACGATGTGTGGCCTCCAGAGATCAATGACTGAGATCCTTTCAGGTCTCCAGGCTCCGAGATAATCAAATCTCAAACCTCCTCTGCCTTCAACTGATTTTACCTAGAGATATGGATTTGATGACGCGTGGCCCTACTGATGGATGGTCCAGATTCACTTCAGGCCTTCGACACTTCTGGCTTTGGGAGTTTGACGCTTCGGCACTTCAGGAATTTGGCCACTTTGGGACTTCGGGTGCTTCGGGACTTCGTGACTTTGGATGCTTCGAGCCATTAGGACTTCGACCACTTTGACAAACAACTTTAAAAATATTTTGAACCCCTGATTCTCATGAACCGACGATCTGATATTCTCAGGAATGTCTGCCGCTAAAGCTGATCTCACCTACTACTTTCATTTCGAGCCTGAAATGGACTTCTCTGAACATTTCACTTTGAATTTTCTTGTGTAGGCTGCGAACTTGGACAACCTGCTGCCCTTGACAACTATATGTGATAACATTTGGCTCCACAGGGGATGGCATGCTTCCTGCGATCTACCAAGAACAAGCAGTTCTAGTCTCCTTATGCATTAGGCTATGGAGTCATGCTCAAAGAACATCCTATTGAGGAATACAGGCCGATAAGTAAAAAAATGAAAATAAACACACACGGGCTCCAAAAGAGCTTATTTATGTACATTCATAAACTAATTGATTTTTTACATAGTGCTAGGTGAAATAAAATTTCCACCATAGTCATTCAAGTAATTTCCTAACTGGAAGCTCATATACTCTATCAGTGATGAAAAAAATATGATGTAATCATGACAGCAGAATGATTACATCCTTCATCTTTCCTCTAGATGGAAATGGTGGGATCATACTTGGAGGCTTCAAATCATGGAGGAAATGCAACTGCATGTACTCCCCCATAGGTTCATAGAATGAGTGGCAAAATCCATAAAATTTGTAGCAGAAAGCTTGCTCTACTCCACAACTGTTCACGCATGGTTGAATGTCTGTGTAAAGCACAGGTGGATGAAAGGCTGACTGCTCTCAGGCGATGGATGCTCATTGACAGGATCTAAGCAAGATATAAAATGCACCTTCAACTGCTCCTCTTCTTCTTCATGGCTCTCCCAAGGGTCAGATTCATAATCTTCATAAAAAAGACCTGTAGGAAATATCTACTCTTCAATTTGCTGCTTGGTGTCTTCTATAGGTTTAGGATGGCTGATTTCCTCACAATATTTTTCATTAGTGAATAGAGGATAAGACTCTGCAGTATGTTCTTGGGAATCTTGCAAATCTAGCTCAAAATCTGATTCATAGTTGTCATACACAGGCTAGCTAGTGCCAGGTGAGATCTGCTCGTTTACAGGCTCTGAACACGAGATAAAATATGCATTTATCTTCTCCCTTTCTCCTTCATGGCTCTCCCTAGGATCATATTCACAATCATAATAAACAGGAACCATGGGAGAGCACTACTCTTCACCATCTTCACTGGGATATTCATCGCAAGTTGTTTGTTCTTGGCCAGTATCCGAAATCACTTCTTCGTCATAAGCAGGGCTTCCAAGAACCTCTGTTTCGAGGACCAGAATATCCTATGCATCTCCATAAGAGAAACAAGCATGATCTACCTTCAATTCCTCTATTCTTGTAGAAAGTGATCGTATCAGCTCCATCAACTCCTTCGAGGGATGTCCCTCATCCTCACAACTTTCATTCAAAATGGTCATATCTTGATCAGTTTCCTCATATTCCTCACAAAAATTATGACAAATAAACTCAAAGGAATAAAAATTTCGACAATGTCTATTGAAAGATGCATGAAATTCTCTTAGAGAGGAAATGCTAGTAGGAGGTAAGGAGTGATACCACTGACAAACATCTCCTGCTAATGAGAACATGGACATCTTCATTAATACATCTTCATGATGTATCTCCCACTGATGCATGAGTTCATGAAACTCATGGAGGTGCTGAGCAGGGTTGTCCTCTTTACGCTCTCTAAATATGGGCAAATAATCACTCCATTCATTTGGAGTAGGAACAACATTGGGAAAACCAGGAACAATAGAGAAATTAAAGGGAGAAAAACTTCAAGCCACGATTTTTTCCATTTCTAACCAGTGGAGTCTCCAATCGATCCTTTAACCATGGAGTCACCAGGTGAATGATATGTAGAATGAGTGTGTCCGGTCTTTTTTTCACCATCAAAGACCATATCTGATCATTGTGTTCTTTCAAGGGGCTGTAGCTATAGGCAGCCTCACTGCAACAATGGAGTTGCCTTAGTGGAGTTTCCAGGTGCAAGTGCAATCTTCAAAGGTTCTGATGTTTGATGCACCTTCAAAATCATAAGTTCATTGTCATTCTTACCCAGGAAATATCTTCAATTCTTCCTCGAAAATGGTGCCATGAATGTTAGCACTGAAAGTCACCCTCATATTGTGGGAGGATAAGCCCAGTACCCATCAGAATGGTTGGTGGGTGTTTGATTTCTGTGAGTGGAGTTCAAATGGGGAAAACTCAATACAAGAATGATTTCAACACAAAACTGGACAATAAATGCATAGGGAAGTAAGGGCCACAACTAACTTCAGTCAGTGAATTGAGTTTAAGTGTGAGCAGAGTGAAGACTTAGTAAGAAAGGTGGACAAGACTAATATGGGCATCAAGCCTTCAAGAATCTTGGAGAAGAAAAACTCAAACTCAAGATCACTCTTAAGCTCAAGCTTCAGACACTGAAATATGTCCAAACAACACAGTCACAACAGAAAAATGATCAAACATACATCACCATGCAACTGCAACAACTCAACTGGATTGTCCATGCCCAATCCATTCAGTGTAAGAGGGGAAAATATCACAAGGAAGATAACTAAAACTAGTCGTGATACCGCTGCAATCAAACCGACATGAAAACAACATAACAACCCTTGACTGGATCCTCCATGCACGAGTGTTTTAGCATAGTTTTTATAAAGAGATGAAAATAGGCTGACTTCTATTAATCTGAAAGTCTCAAATCTGATACATAACCAGAGAACAGTTCTGGCATCAAAACATTACAAAATAGGGAGCTCTGCTCAACCAGTTGATGACCCTCACCAGATATTAAAACTATCTATTTATACTTTAAACTACCCACCACCCTCAAGAGCATGATGTGGCCTTCTCAGTCAAAGATTTGCATCTGAGCAGTCTTCTGTCAGATTGAGCGTGGACCCCTCTATCAGACATGAGCTCATATTGACATGGGTTTTTGTTGGCCCTTGACCAAGTTTTGAGGAACACTTGTTCATATTTGATCGTTTTTGGACTTTGACATCCTGTCAAAGATGGAGCGCCAGGTGAAGCAGAGATCACGGGATGTCAGTCCACTTTTGGGCCCTTTTAGGGTTTTGGGTTAATGTAATGGGAAAGGGATGTTGGGCCGTGGATTTACCCATGCTTAGGCCCATTTTGTAATGTATAAATAGAAGGATAGGCAATGTAATAAGTAGTATATATGATTGCTTAATGAAATTGGTAGTGCATCTATGTGATGTTGAATAAGTGCTCTGTGCGAACTATGTAAGGCTTGCAAGGCTAAGTGCAATTTACTATGAGGTTGCTATAGAAAGCTAAGTGTTGTAATGAAAGGAAGAAGGATCTAGCGAGTTGCGCAGATCTTCTATCCTATGCGAAGAAGGGTTTTGGAGGCTTTGTGCTTGTAACAGATTGAAGACGATAATAAAGAAGAAGATCTTGTGGACGTAGCCCTAGGGTGGGGGTGAACCACGTAAATCTGTGTGTTATGCTCTATTCTTTGATTCAATGTGTTTTTAATTATGCTATGTGCTTTGATATATCCACTTATGCTCTATTCTTCTTAGACATATATGATTGTTAGATCTGATGTGTATGAGGATGCTTAGTGCTGATATACTAGATTTGATCTAGGTTACTATGGTTAAGTATTGAAATATTGTATATATGAGTGTACACCGCGATGCTCTGAGCTAACTGCGAAGTAGAATAAGGGTTTAATATTGATGAATGATCGATGCTAAGTGCTATGTAAATGATATAGTCACATATTTGTGTCACAGCTAAGATTGCAGACACCTGAGTCTTGCAACCACCCCTGTCTCTACCTTGGGTGAGACTTCATCTGCTTCACAGGTGTTGCCGAAAGGGCCGGTAGTTAGGGCTTTGTTGGTGCACTCTTGAGCATTGAACCCTGGGTCTGCCCCTGTGCCAACAGTTTTGCAGGAAAATATGCCCACAGGGGTACCATGTGTTGATGGTTCAGTGCCCATGGCTGGGCCTTCCATGCCTTCCATTTATGGATTGAGCAAAGGTTTCAACCACCGGCTCTACTTTCATTAACTGCCTTTTCTCAGGAAATCAATGAGATTAAATGCTCTAGGGGCGGCCACACGCTGCTCTTGGATAGGATGTTATACGATCACGTGATTGCGGGGCTGTTCAAAAGTGGTTTAGGTTCAAACCACCTTTGGGCCCGCAATCCATCACCTTTCGCCATGTAGAACTTTCTCTTTACCGTAGTTTCAATTACGGGACCGCTCAAGAAAATTATTGCCCGAGCATGTTGCATCCCCGTAATGAACTATGGTCGTAGATCTGGTCCCGATATGAGATCTAGATGCACCTACTAGAATTAACTCTATTGCCAAGCTCAACCTCCCGCCAACTTTAGAATTTTCCAAACTGTGCCCTGGGGGAGGGGGACGCTACTTTTGATGTTGAACAATAATACCTCCTGGAGGATGATCTGATGATGTGTGGCCTCTAGAGATCGATGGTTGAGATCCCTTCAGGTCTTCGAGATTTGGGAGAATCAAATCTCAAACCTCCTCTGCCTTCAACTAATTTTACCTGGAGCTATGGATCTGCGGACGTGTGGCCTCGCCGATGGATGGTCCAAATTCACTTCAGGCCTTCGACACTTATGGCTTTAGGGGTTTGATGCTTTGGCACCTCGGGAATTCGGCCTTTGGGATTTTGGGTGCTTCAAGACTTTGGGACTTCGGATGCTTCGGGCCTTCGAGACTTCAACCACTTTGACAAACAATTTTAACAATATTTCAAACCCCCAATTCTCGTGAACCGTTGATCTGATATTCTTAGGAATGTACAGTATTGAAGCTAATATCTCCTACTGCTTGCATTTTGAGCCCGAAATGGACTAATCTGAACGCTTCACTTTGACGTTTCTTGTGCAAGCCGCGAACTTGGACAACTTGCTACCCTTGACAACTATATGTGATAACACTATGAAAGTCGTTGTGTCCACACTCTTTCGAGTGATGTATTTCCCTCATACTGGAAACATTGTGAACATTGACTAGCTTTCATTCATTGGTCCTCATATGATGACCAACCATTCAACTTCCCTGAATGTTCCTTACATGAAAGCAGTATCCACCCTCCCACATGTTAATTATGTGATAACGTGTCCCATGATTTCAACTACCGATGAGAAGGATCCTCTCACTGTATGCTCATCTTCTTTGGATTTAAATTGAACAGTTGACATGGTAACTCCCTCGTTAGAGACCTTGGAGTTTATTCTTCCCCCTATTGATTCGAGTGAGTCCCTTACCATGTATTCTTTCCAGAGTGTTGTTCTTTCGTTTGATGAATACCTATTGGAAGCCATGGTAGATATCCATGAGAAAAATTTATTTTCTGGTTTTAAGCTCGTTAAAAAATGAAGCCAGCCATAAGAACAACTTATTTTATGGTTTTAATCTCGTTCAAAAATGAAACCAGCCATGAGCATAGTTTAATTTTTGGTTTCAAGCTCATTAAAAAATGAAACCAATCATGAGCAAAGTTTATTTTCTGGTTTCAAGCTCGTTAAAAAATGAAACCAGCCTTGAGCAGGGTTTATTTTCTAGTTTCAATATCATTAAGAAATGAAACCAACCTCGAGAAAGGTTCTCATTTCTATGTCAATCTCGTTAAAAAATGAAATAGGTACTCCCAAGCATAGTTTTTCTAGTTTCAAGCTTGTGTAAAAATGAAACCTAATTCGAGCAAAGTTACCATTTCTATGTCAAGCTTGTTAAAAAATGAATTAGAGGTCTTGAGTAAAGTTCCTATTTCTGTTTCAAGATCGTTAAAAAATGAAACAGACCCCTCTTCGATTGAGTCAAGTCTTTTTCTAGATCTCGTAAATGTCAAGATTAGTCTTTCACTATATCTCATAAGTGAAACTTCATTTCATATGTCTATGTCAGTTGATCCTTTTTCTTCCCCTGGTGAACATTTACCTACTAGTAACTGATATTTTAATTGAATACAGAATTTGGTGACAACATTAGAGTCGACAGATGAAATGGAGCTTGTGGGGGCATGTCTCCATCCTCTAGACATCATGCTCGAGTTAAGTAGCTATCTTTTCACGCTAGGGGAAAAGTACCAACCTTTGGTCATTACGTTGGGAGGAAACCAAGCTCCATATTTTTTCTTTCTCATGCTCATAAATACATAAGAATAAGTTACCGAGTATACTTTTATCACTTTTTCGGACTCGTAAGAACTATACAAAAAATGAACTCTTTGGAGTTTCCTTTAAGCTCTTTTTAGACTCCCTAAACATGAAAATATTGTTGAGTGAGCTTGTTTCCTTTCACACTCATTAAAAGGTTTGAAAGGGAGTCTTTCGAGTGGTATTTTAACCCTTTTTCAGCCTCATAAGACTAATTACAAAAAATGAATACTCTATCCTCTTTTGGTTAGAAGAGTTCTCTCTCATATCATTTTATACTTTTTCAAGCTTGGGAGACTAAATTTACGAAAAATTCAACTTTAGAGTTTCCTTTAAGTTATTTTCAAACTCCCTAAACATGAAAAACTGCCAATTTTACCTCCTATGGACTCGTAAAATTATTCATTGAAGGAACCATCTGGGATTGAACCTTTAGTTCTTCAGGTTTGTTAAACATGTGAAAAGGAACTTAGTGAAAATGAGTTGTAACAAGAATATGTTATCCACCTCGTGCTCATTAAAAAAAAAATAGGTAATCATCTATTTGGATGGGGGGGGGATTTTTGGGAAGTGGGTCAAGATTCTTAAACATTATGGAAATTGTTTGCAGTCACCCTTGAACATGGCACCTGTCTGCATTCTTCTTACAGTTGGGTAATCCGCTTGTCTCTGAGTCATACCAATTCTATGTGTCATCATACTCTTTCAACTCCTTCAAAGAGAACCTTTTTTTATTGTCACATTATATTTGGATCCATGCCTCATCGAGTCAATGTTGCCAAGTCACTTGACATGCCAAACAATTGTCAAGGGAAGTCTTAGCTTCAATAAACCTATGTAGTATTATCCATTTTCATACCCATGTCAGTCTGTCCACATTTTCTATATCATCTCAAATCACTATCCTAATTAGTTTCATGTCGATGATGGGGGATACATCATGGCCCTCCTTCGGCGAGTCTGTTTCTGTCGACTTCGACTCATTATCCGGGATTCATACTTAGAAACCTATTATTTCCTTGGAGCCTACATGCCCAAATGACATGTTTCCTCTCTTTCGATAGTGGGTTTATACCATTGAACCTTGATCAGAAGATTCCAACAAATGTTCGATTTCAACTCATTTATTCACATTTGTTGGATTATACTAGAGTACCTTGGGAGTCATTGACATCATTGGTGATTTCCCTCGCCCTTGTTAATGGTATACATTAATGACTGATAATCATGTGGTTTATACCATGTTTGACATCATCACATATATTCGCATGGTTAGAATCGTACTGGCTCAAGATCGGGATGAAGACCCTGGGAACCTTTTTGGCACCTACCTATGTTATGTTCCCAACCCAAGTTGCGACGAAGAATAATATTATCGATGTACACTATCACATAGATCCACTTTGTATTGGTCCATGGATATGTTGTTATCATACCGTAGATCCATTGTGTATGTTTAGTGGATACGACCTGATTTGGTCATGGAGGTATGGATCCACATTGTATGTTTGGTGGCCATATCCTTAGTTAGTATTGTCATGGATCCACAATGTATTGGTTAGAGGCCATGCTTTAAGTCCATTTTTTACTGAGCATGGGTATGCCTACCTCGAGATGATTCATATATATGTTCTTTCATGTTTATTTGTAGCTTCCATTCGACTCTCCTATTCCAACACCCCTTGATGCACATATTTTTGTAAAGTGTTTTGGCCATCAATTTCTCTTCTGACCTCACACTTTAGGGGGCATCTATTACACCCCAAATTCCCACACTACCAAATGTGGATTTATCACACTTTAGTGAGGGAGCATTTTTCATAATCCCTAGACATGTTAGGAGAGAAATTTATCATATGAAGTTTAAAATACTATGTGCATATGTATTATTCATTTTTATTGAGAAAAGAAAATCAATTTAGTGTGAGAATCCACCTCACATCTAGTTTCCTACTCTCAAGGAGAACTTGAGAGTCTCATGGATGGTTGAGATATTTTCTCAAACCAATATCCCAATTTAATGGATCTTGAGAGATATTTCCTCCGTAAAATCCTTGAGAGATATTTTCTCCCTAAAAATCTTGGAGATCCCAATTTAGTGGATCTAGTGAATGATTTTATCCATGGTGGTTAAGCCTCCAACTCTTATATAATGAGTGCATTCCAAGATGAAAAAGGGAGGAGAATCCATAAGGGCATCATCATTATGATATTAATACATTCAAGAGTGGGACTGGAAATGAGAAGCGTGGAGGAAGATCTGCATCACATCAAGGTGATTGTAAGTTTTACCCTTTGTTTCTCATTAAAATAAGCTTGGCGTATTCCCATACTTTTGTCTCTTTTAAGTTTATATATGAATATCATTCTTGTTTCATGTAGTTAGATTTGATTTTATCTAACCTTGTACAAGTAGTAGAAAAGGAAGATCCTTTTGTTGAAGTGTAGGGAGATCATGATCGATCTAGGACTGGATCCAACGTTGGAGCAACAAGGAGCAATGAGGACAACCTCTAAAAAAGGTGCACTCTCTTTTCCTTTCCCTCTTCTCATTTTCATGTATGAATATACATGATAAAGGTATGTTAGTTTCCACTTTCATTATTTTGTCTTAGCCGAAGAAAACCCAGCTAAGGGGAGCTTAACTTGTCCGCAGGGGAATGATTATCACAACAAGAGGAGGCTTAGGAGAGGCTTATAAATCTTCTAGAGGCCACTAGAAACTTGAATGATGTGAGTTCCTAGGCTATTACCACTAATATCCAACTCATCTCTCACCCCTCACCTCGTAACTCCCCTTTTCTAAAATTTTGACAGTGCCTCACTTGTTGAGCCACTGTTGTCTAGCAAGGCCTCGCTTTTTAGATGCTAGGTGCCATGGGAGACCCTCCAAAAATGCTCTGGAAAGGGTCAAACCTCAGGAAAAGGTTGCATTAAGGATTCTATCCACTAATTCTTTCCTCTCTGACCTATAGGGTGGAGATTAAGGCTATAACATATAACTCTCTAATATACATGTGGGAATAGTACTACTCGGCCCAATATCTCAAGGCACCAACTAAAGAGGCTAGACCATACCCTTAGCCATACTACCTGATTATCCAGGTACTAGAGAGTATCTTCCTATGTTCTATTCTTGGTGGAACTATAGTACTCAGGCGACTGATCAGTTTATCTATGGAGGGATTTAGAAGATCTAGGACAATCTATATAGATGTGATGTCTGATGCGCTACCACTCGAAGGGGTACCAACATGGGTTACAAGGGTGGCCAACAATGTTCATTTAAGTACCACTTGTAGTTCCTGAGTGTATGCTTCCCCAATCAAATATTTATACACTAAATGACATGTCTCTATAGTTTTAAGATGCCTGAACATGTCTCTACCCTGAAAAAAATAACCACAATTCCTACCAAGGAAAATGATCTAATACCATTTGTAAGGTACCAGATCTATTATAATAGTAGAAAACATAAATACTGCAGAGAATAACAATGGAACAACACAATATATGAAACCACAACACAAAAATAATACCTTTATTGATAGGAACCAATGTTCACTTTCCTCTTTGAGGGGGAAACCTTCATCAGAGAAACGCTCTATTACAATAAATCTCCAAAAAAAACCTCTCATGACTCCTACTCTTATTTATAGTAATTATATCTTCTAAATATCCTTCTAGAAGAAGAATCTTCTATTAGGTCTTCTTACCTTGTCTTATTCCAATTTATTAAATAGGCCTTATTAACCAATGCCAACCTTTATTACATGGAAATATATTATTCTATCTATGTGAGGGGTTAGGGAGGTTAGGTCCCTAATAAACATAAGTAAGAAGCACATCAATACACAATATTTTAATATAGTTCACCCCAAACTGGGCTACATCCACAATTATTGGATTCTTATATTATTCATTTGCAATCTCCTTACAGTTGCACATTGTGCTTAGAAAAAGATGTATCAATTAATAATTATCCAAACTCGATGAAGTTGTTCTACTATAGTGCAAGCCTAACTCCCAAAACCTTTGTCATAACTTAAGAACACACCCGAAAATATACTTCAAATCCTTATTTCCACTCGTCTCTTCTATCTAACCCAACCCTTTACATATTTATACATTTAAATGGGGCTAAGCCCATTAAAAAACATCCTAAAAAAAACCCAACGGTCTATAACCATTTTCCATCTTTTGCGTATCGCTTTGTTTCTTTTCCTCCTTTTTCTCACCTTGAATCCTTAAAGTTCTCTTCTACCATGTGCTTTGGTCCAACAACTAAATGCATTTTACCCTTTTAACTTGTTCTGAAGTACATCCCAAAACATTCCCAAAATTCTTGTCCAACATGCCTCCAACACTCACTTGTGACTCGTCCCGAGCCACTTACGCCTGTTTCTGCTCTCTCGAAAAAGAATTTTTTTTTTTTGGCATGCAGTGGGTAGACCCTAGGTTCAAATATAATAAACCAACAAAAACCTTACATGCCATCCCTCTCAAAATCACTTGCAAGAAAATGAATTTTCACCCAAGGTATATAGAAAGGTTGTAGGAACCAATTTTCTTTACTGATGAGGGGAAGTGAGGTATTCAACATGACCATACTATGCATTATCCATTCATCTACTATGTGTGCAATTTCCATTACTTAACAATTAATTATCATGCAATATACCTTGTGCGTGACAATACTCTACTTAACATTCATTCACTCAGCATTGCGCAAGATCACAAAATAGTAACAAATATATGATAACTATCCATCATATGTGGAAAACACATGACACACATAAGAAACACATCAATACAAATTTTTTTAACATGGTTCACCCCAAACTGGGCTACGTCCACAACAATTGGCTTCTTATATTATTCATTTTCAATCTCCTTACAGTTGTGCACTATGCTTACAAAAAGATATATTAGTTAATCATTACCCAAACCTGCCTAAGTTGTTCTACTATAGTGCAAGTATAACTCCCAAAACCTCAATCATAACTCAAGAACACACCAGAAAACATACTTCAAATCCTTATTTCCACTCATCTCTTCTATCTATCCCAACCCTTTACATGTTTATAAATTAAAATGGAGCTAATCTCGTTACAAAACATCCAAAAAAAAACCAACGGTCTATAATCGTTTTCCATATTTTGTGCGCCACTCTGTTGCTTTTCCTCCTTTCGCATGACTTGATGCCTTAAAGTATTCTTTTTCCATGTGCTTTGGTCCATCATATAACTAAATTTTACCCTATTAAACTATTCTGGCGTATATCCAAAAACATTCCCAAAATTCCTATCCAATAGTAGTGTATAGTCGAGATGTGGTATTTAGAGAAATCAAAGATGTTGTCAAATAGGAAGTCCTACCAAGGAAGGAAGAACCAAAGAAAATAGAGTTTGAGTTGAAGGATAATGAATCATACTCTATAGATTAATAGTAATAAGAATATGAAGATCACCATAATCCAGTATTGAGGAGATGAGTTTGGGAAAGAAGGTAACCAAAAAGGTATTTCAAAATTTGCTTTGTTTATTACTGAAGATGATCCTAGAACTGTTAGGGATCAAGTGGATTCAGAGGATGGAAAAGTATGGGAAAAGGCGATGGTTGAAGAAATGGAAGCCTTAGAAAAGAATGAGGCTTCGGATCAAGTGGAGTTTCCTAATGGAATAAATCCCATTGGCAACAAATGGGTTTTTAAGAAGAAATTGAATGCAGAAGGAAAAGTGGAGAAGTACAAAGCTCGATTAGTAGCAAAAGGTCATTTCAAGGTAGAGGGAATCGACTTTGGTGAGATTTTTTCTCTTGTTTCCAAGTTAAAATCAATTATATTTATTTTATCTATTGTTGATTCTTTTGATTTTGAAGTATAATAGATGGATATGAAGACAATATTCCACATGGGGATTTGGAAAAAGAAATCTACATGAAGTAACCAAAAGGATTTGTTGTGAAGGGAAAGAAAGAGTTGGTATGCAAGATGAAAACGTCCTTGCATGAGTTAAAGAAATCACCAAGGTTTTGGCATAAAAAAATGCATAGTTATATGTTGGGACTTGGCTTCACAGGGAGCAAAACAGATCATTGTGTGTATTTCAAATTAATTGGTGATCGTCTTATTTATTTGGTCTTGTATCACATGGATGACATGTTGTTGATAGGAAACAACAAGGAGATTATCCGGGATGTGAAAACTCATTTGTCCTATAAATTTGAAATGAAGGATATTGGTGCTACAAATTTCATTTTGGGCATGGAAATTAAAATAGATAGGGAAAATAGGAAACTCTGGTTAAATCAGAGGAAATATGTCGAGACAATATGAAAATGTTTAATATGCAGGAATGTAAACCTATCAGGGTTCCTATTCATGTAGGTGTAAATTTATCTGTGAATCAGTTCCCCACGACACAGGAGGAGGACGAGGACATGTCTCGTGTTTCGTATGCTAGTGTGGTTGGCATTTTGACATATGCAATGGTGATGCAGGATCATCGCTTACTCATTCAAGCGAGCCAGCACGTGGAGCAGAAAAGACAGCTGGATAGCGCCAGCACAAATTTTGAAACATTGTGATATTGTTGCGCCAAAACATTAATGCATGAATTCATGAAGCGCACTTGTATTGTAAAATGGACCTTGAGCAGATAAGCTCTCGTCCTTAGGTATCTGAGGCATTTATTAGTGTTAATGCAGGTAGATAGATAGTTAAGTCTAGATTATACAATTTTGCTTTCGTGAGGGAAAACGGAATATAGGCACCCTCCTTTGTATCATTGTATTATTAGAATTCATTCATACACATTGAAGAGAAAGAAGAGAAGAGCAGAGCAGAGAATTTGTAGAGAGCCCTCATGTACAAATTGGATTAATAGAAAGAGCTTTTGATTCAATTTCATGACTGGTGTTGTTTCTCTGTGTATGTGCTTATGTATTTATGAATCTTTGTTTTCTTTGTATGCATTTGCTTTGGTTATGCTGTGCATATGTTTTCAGAGATTTGTTGAAGTCTGAAAAAGAGGGGAATGAGTTTCAATTGTTTCTCTGTTAGAGCCAGGAGATTCCTGCATAGAGTGCAGTGGAATTCCTCCGCATAGAGTGCATTGAGGAGGCTAGACAGTGAACTCTTATTCTCATCAGCCCAAGAGTTGAATTGGGTCATTAGGGTTGTGCAGGTGAAGTGCAGGCCAAGACTGGAATCTCAGTAGTTAGTCTGAGCAAAGGAAAGCAGAGATTTATGTGGCTATAAGTGCACAGGATCTAAATGACTCAACACTTCGAGAGTTGTTGGAGGTCGAGATCGAGAATCGGGTGAAGAGTCTCTGAGGGAGTCTGAGGAATTAAGCTCAGGAGGGATAGTTCCATTGAGGACATAGTGAAATTGGTTCTGGAGGGATTCGAACTGAGAGAATTTGAGAGCGGAAGAAGTTCAAGAGGAAGAGAATCGACGACTTGAAATCGTTGGGGAGAAAGTCGCGAGATCCCACTGACCGTTAGATCTGAGGGAAGCTGCGAGGGAGTTAGCTTGCAGGCGCATGAAAGAGCGGACCATCGAATATCGGCGTTCGAAGTTTGGTGAGGTAAGAGTTTTATACCTCGTGAAATCGCGAGTCGCTATTTCCCGATTCAACGGGAACCGTCGATCAGAGCGGAGATAGGTGGCACGAGATCCAGAGAATCAGGATTTGGCATTCGGCGATTCTCAGTGCAGGAATTTTCGACCGGCGAAATCGCGATCCCGCGATTCCCGATCGCACGAGAGAAGGAGGTGACGTGATGTGGGGGATAGCGCACATGCCATCAGCGTTTGGGGTTCGGCGTTCTGGGGGCGTGTGAATCATGGCATCACATCTGCCGATTTCCCGAGAGGGAAAATCCCTGACAGAGGGAAAGCGTTGACCTTTGAACATCAGGTTTCGGGGTTTTGAATTTCATAAGGATCGTGCCCACGGGAATCGCGAATCTGCGAATTCTGATTTCCCGATTTGGAAGGGAGATCAGTGTGAAGAGTTGTGGGTAAGGAACTTCCGACGAGGAAGTTGAAGGGCTTTTGACTCCACGGGCTAGAGTAAGTGAAGGTCCTGGAGGTGACCGTGCGTTGAGGAAGCAGGTTGCGATCAAGTGGTATCAGAGCGGGAGTATTTTTTCTTTTTGTAGCAGAGACAAAGATAAGTCACCATGCCGTCGAGAAGAGAGAGGCAATTGCCTGATCATGAAGACAGGGATGCCTGAAGAACAGGAAGGCCGGCAGGGAATCCAGAAATAGAGCGCCAGATGCGAGATCTCTGAGCAAGGCTTGAGGAGATGGAGACTACGCAGAGGTGAGGAGCTGGCGCAGGAGAGTTCAGTGATTCCGAGGTTGAAGAGGAAGCTGGACATGCAGAAGAAGTCACAGCAGAAGACGCATCAACTGAGCGGTTGATCAGAGCCATTTCTAGGATGAGCTCGAAGACAAAGATGGACATTCCCGTCTATGAGGGGAGTCTAAACATAGAAGAGTTACTGGATTGGATCCGAGCACTTGACACCTACTTCAATTACGAAGATATCGAAGAGGATAAGAAGGTAAGGCATGTTGTAACCAAGTTGAAAGGTCATGCAACCTTATGGTGGGATGAGTTGTAGGCTGATAGGCGCTGCAAAGGAAAACTGAAAATCAAGAGCTGGGACAAGATGATCGCTAAGATGAAAGCGAAGTTCATCCCCAGATATTATCATATCACACTGTTCAGGCGGATGCAGAACCTGAGACAAAAGTTGATGATGGTGAGGGAGTACACCGAAGAATTCTACAGGCTCAACATTCGAGCTGGTCATCGGGAGAGTGATGACGAAAAGGTGGCGAGATATCTGAATGGTCTGAGGTATGACATTCAAGATAAATTGAGCATGGTTACCATCCGAACAGTTGAGGATGCGTACCAGATGGCTTTAAAAGCCGAGGAGAAACTGAGCCGAAGACAAGGACAACGAGGGCGAGGCAGGAGTCAGCCCAGAGGCAAAGCGGTTGCCCAAGGAGGAATGGAAAAAGCCTCAGGGTAAGATTGAAAGAGGTGGAACCTCACAGCAGAGGCAACCGCAAGCTGAACAGAGGCAGCAATATGCTGAGCCAAGGAGGCAGCTGTTAAGGTCCTAACCCGCACATAGGTAGATCAATGTATTCGGATGTAATAAAGGTCAATATTAATAAGACCTTTCAATAAAATAAAATAAGGTGGATGTAAGAAGACCTAATAG
>JZKD02S0960022.1:564603-578349 GCA_000966675.3 Picea glauca
GTGTCAAATCGGGCAAGTGTAACGTTGCCAGGAATGGTAGTTTGGGATGTTGCTGATAGCCTGGATAAAAGGGTCCTGGAGTTTGGCTGGCACCAGGTTGCCAGGAAAAGTTTGGCTGCTGGCCCGGATTCTGGTAGAAACCAAGGCCCTGACCAGCGTAAGGGATTTTCACCTGAGGAGACATCATTGGCTGATTCCCCATGAAGGACATAGGATTTTGGGCATTCATCGTGTTTGACGAACTTTGGGAAGGATTACCCCATGCCGGTCCTGAGGGGAGAGGCATAGAAGTCTGTCCGGGGTTCCATTGACTGTGGAAAGAATTACCCTAGAACGACATTCCAGATGAAGGAACGGACCCTTATCCTGAGTTCCAAGGTCCTGGTATATGTGCCCCTGGCGCAGGAATAGTACCCTGCATCGGCGTAGACTGTCCAAAACTGGGTGTGCCCCCAGACGGGAAAGCAGTAGATGGGAAATTGTTATTACCAAACGTCCCGTTCCAAACAAACGGTGAAGAACCTACGGGCAGAGTTTGCGCAGGTGTTCCTTGACTCCTGGCTCCAAATGAACTCGTGTGTGTAGGCTGCCCAGCGGACTGCTGATGCAATCCACCAAGTGAAGGGGATGAAGGAGAGATATGACCTCCAGCATAAGGAAAAACATTGAAAGGGACAGGAATGCCCCCAAGTTGACCTTGCAGAGGAGCGTTAGAGCTCCCTGCCCCCAAACCCAAAGTTTGTAAAGTGGAGGAAGTGAGTGCAGGACTAGTACCTGAACTAGGCATACCGTATGAAAACGAAGGGCCTGTTGCACTAGGTATGTAAGGAGGTGTGGCCGCTGCGATACATGGGTTCAGTCCATTGTGCAACGTAGTTGCGGCCGAGACCATGGTGGCCCGGACCGCCGACAAAGGCAAGTTAGGAGAAGCTTCTCCTGTGGTAGCAACGGTGAAGGGAATGGAAGAATTCCCAGAGGAAGTAACAGAGATTTGTTCCATAACTGGGTTAGGCACTGACAGGCATTCGTAAAATTGAATTGGTACAATAATGTCTGGCCACGTGTCAGCGTTTGAGGTTTCAACCAATCCAAGATTGGCGGTTGATTCCTCTGAGATTTGTTCGAGCTCAATGGTTTGAAACCCGGTTGCTTCGAAAGACCCTCGTTGGTCTAGCTTCTGCCTCAATGGTGGCGGGGGTGGCTCCAGTATAACCGATGGCAGGCCCTGAAGCCTTCGTGACCGACGTAGCTCTGAATCCTCCACTGTGTGAGAAGATCCACGACACACTAAGGTATTCTACACACGCAAACAATAACACACACTAAAAATAAGCCCCTAAAAGATAAATCAAGCAACCACTAACTACTTTGAAGAACAGTTACAACAACCAACACTAGAGCAACTTACCGGTGCAAGTGCAACTCGAATACAGAAGCACCCTTCGGGTATACTCTACAAAGCGTTGGTCCAATGTCTGTCCTAGGTATCGTAGTATACCCCCACAGTCACCCGTGTATGTCCCTAAACAAGATTGACAACTAGGTTTCCAGCACGCGAACAATCACCAGGCGGGTACAGTCGATAGTCGGGAGACCACAATGAGCAGGGTATCAAGCCTGAAACCTGTCAAGGGTATCGAGAGAAAATGGTCCGGAAGACAACTGAGGACCTCAAACGGATTCGAGACCCATGAAGCTCCGTGGCAAATGAAAACGACGGAATCCCTCAACAAATCCTCGATATGTATTCTCCACTACGCTTGGTCCGGCTTTGGAGGGGTTATCTCCGCTACCTTTCCTTACGCGACCTCGTGTTTAGCCCCTGTGTTAGAGGGGGGTCTCGGATAATTTTCACACAACTGGACTTATACACTCCCTATTTGACAGACTCCAATGTTTGGTTTGAGTGGCCTTGGAGAATTTACTCTCCAACCTATTCCAAGGCCCTAGTCCTGAGCTAGTGTATGCACCCTACAAACAAAAAAGTCTAATTGATTTTAATTAGCGTTGCTTTTAATGGGATTTTTTACGTCACAAGGTACGAAAGTGAAACTGATGGTGTGTAAAAGACCGAAATCAAAATGAACAAGAAATGCTTGGAAACAAAAACTTTTACAAACAATGCAAAAACCAGCAACTTTTCAACAAGAAAGACTTCTTTTCTTTTCAACTTTTATAAGATTTCACGCAGCAAAACATAAAGGATTTTCGCTCAAATCTGCGAGCTACTTATATGCTAAATGTACTGGAAAAACTTATGAAACAAGACTTCTTCCTAGCTACTGATGCAACAACACAATCCTCAAATCAAGAAGAAAATGAAAAAGAGAATTATTTATTTATTTATTTAATTGCAAAAGGACGCAACAAAGGGAAAATGATGACAAACACAAAACCAAGAGAACGAAAATCAAACTCTGGCTTAAAGCGCAGATCGCAAAAGAATCAGGGCAAAAAATGTGAAAAAAGCAATCAAGAACACACCGATTCTAACACTTGTCTAAAAACCATAAAACAATTTTTTTTTTCTTTGTCTTTTCTATCAAAACATCAACTAATAAAAACGCAGGCTAAGGATAAGAGACCCTAACCTGCTGACTGTGCAGCCCCATAATCAAACCCCTGAGAGGAAAACTTCTCACCACAGGAGGGGATGACTACCCCACCCAAGTTGAAAATCCACCAATCAAGCCCGTGACTGTCACTAAGACAACACGCGTGCAAACGCGTGCTGAGTTATAACAGAGCACGGGTACCCGCAAGCTAAACTTGAACAGGCCGCGGGTCAGTAAAAAACTAGGACAAAGTCCAACACAGGCAACCCAGACCTAAAAAAGGCCACTGGTATTGACAACCAGGGTCTCTAAAAGGCTCAGATGCTTCTACTTTAACAAAAAAGGAAAAATGAATGCAAAAGATACAAACACAATAAAGTAGACTAAAAACAAGACAGTAAACCAGCAAGACCCAAACAGGATCCAGAAAGCCCCCTGAGAAGGTGAACTTCTGACAGGGAAGAGGAGACTGCCTCTCAAGCTTTCTGAGTACTACACGCTACTGAAACCACTGCAGCACGTGGGAAAACGCATGCTGTAGAAGGTTAGGGCACAGGTTACACGCGTACAGGCCTTCTGCAAGCCGCATGCACCTCTGTGTGTCCCGATAATAAATGTCAAGCACAGTCAAGGAAAAACTGGTATAAAGAACCAGGTTCCCTGCTAGCTATGACCTAACAGAAAACAGACAAACAAAAGAAACAAAATATTCAATTCATTCAACTACCCAAAAACCTTCAACTGAACCCGAAAACCCTAAGAGTAAACTATCCCCAGTGGAGTCACCAATTCTGTTGTGGGGAAATCGCACCCTACAGACTAACAAGTTAGGGATTAAACTTACATGCAGATCATGACCCTTAAGAAATTACTTTTAACCTTCTACCCCAACCTAAAACCCTTTTTCACATGCAAACATGGAAAGAACCAACTAACCTTTTTATCGACGGTTGGTGTAGATCCTCCGTTGTGCTTTATCTCCTTGCTTTTACTGCTCCTTCCAAAGAACGATCCTGCAATCCAGAAAAAACTACGCATGCATGCTATTGTTCTACTAGAGGGTTAGAGATTAACATAAATCAAATAAACATATAAGACTCATGTATTTGGGATGGGAAAAGTCTTCGTTATTAATCTCACTATGAATCAACTTACAATAATAATAGAGATCGGCCACCATTCCTTGATCCTGATCCTGGGCTCCTCCTCTTCTTTGTCCTCCAACTGCTTTTCTTGAATTCTCCTAAAGCTTGAGGAAAGGCTAAAGGGTTGGGACAGAATGGGTTCGGCAATCGGGCATAGTTTCTTTGCTATGATTTTCCTCTTCCAAATAGTACCCCTACCCCTTCTTTTATAGGCTAGAAGGAGCTAGGGTTTTGGACGAACTCTCGGCCATGCATGGCCGAGAGTTCCAGTTAATTGACCCAAAGCTTTTTGTCTCGTCGGCAACTTTCCTGATTTTGTGCTTTGTTAGGTAAACGCGGGCTGTAGTGGCTCAGCCAGCATTCCAACGTGTGCAGTATAAGGCCTGCCAGCGTTCCAACGTGCCCAGCAGTGGGTTAGGGCATGGGTTACTTGATTTAAGAGGTTTTTGAAGAGTTTTCTCAGCATGGTTTTGGCAAGGAAAGGATATGAGTTGGCCTGATGCCAGGTAACCATATGTGGTGCAATTTAGGGTTATAACAGTCGCCAATTCTATTGTGGGGAAATTATACCCTACGGACTAACAAGCTAGGGCTTAAACTTGCATGCAGATCATGACCCCTAAGAAATTACTTTTAACCTTCTACCCCAAACCTAAAACTCTTTTTCACATGAAAACATGGAAAGAACCTACTAACCGTTTTTATCGACGTTTGGTGTAGATCCTCCGTTGCGCTTTATCCCCTTTCTTCTGTTGTTCCTTCCAAAGACGATCCTACAATCAAGACAAAACACTACACATGCATGCTATTGTTCTACTAGAGGGTTAGAGATTAAGCATAAATCAAATAGAACATATAAGACTCGTGCATTGGGACGAGAAAAGTATTCTTTATTAATCTCAAGATGAATCAACTTACAATGATACTAGAGATCGGCCACTGTTCCTTGATCCTGATCCTGGGCTCCTCCTCTTATTTGTCCTCCAACTGCTTTGCTTGAATTCTCCTAAAGCTTGAGGAAAGGCTAAAGGGTTGGGACAAAACGGATTCGGCAATTGGGCAGAGTTTCTTTGCTATGATTTTCCTCCTCCAAATAGTACCCCTACCCCTTCTTTTATAGGCTAGAAGGAGCTAGGGTTTTGGGTGAACTCTCAGCCATGCATGGCTGGGAGTTCTAGTTAACTGACCCAAAGCTTTTCGTCTCGTCGACAACTTTCCTATTTTTGTGCTTTGTTAGGTAAACGCGAGCTGTAGTGGGCCAACCAGGGTTCCAACATGTGCAGTAGAAGTCCTGCTAACATTCCAACACGCCCAGTAATGGGTTAGGGCACGGGTTACTTGATTTAAGAGGTTTTTCAAGAGTTTGTTCAGCATGACCTTGGCAAGGAAGGGATATGAGTTGGCCTAATGCCAGGTAAGCATATGTGGTGCAATTTAGGGTTATAACAACACTACAAATATTTAACAAAGTGTACTTATCTAGAAACCATATAGTGATGCAAATACTGAAAGGGGTGTCCTTTTCCACCCAACCGTAAGCACAACAAACTCCTGGATAGATTTACCATTGGCCACCCCCTAGCTAGATCATGATGCTTAGAGAGAGACTCTTCCTCTTGTTCAACAATAGCCAGGGACAAAGATCACTCTCCTCTTCCGAAAGGAATTTAGCATATCGTTTCTCTCTTCACCAAGAAAGGAGGTTTGCAATGAGTTCTTTCTCAGTCACTCATCCTCTCTGCAAGTCTTCTTATCATCTTGGTTTGGAACACTGCCCAACAATTCCCATACCCAAAACATATTTGTTTCTCATTTCTCTTAAGACCCGGAGAGTTGCACATGCCCTCTCTTTTAAGAAATGGTCACTAGACCCATTCCTCCTGCATCCTCTCTTCTCCACCCACAAATTTTCTGCCTTTTTCTTTCCTTCCTCAGCAAGATTTTGTGGGTCCAAATCCCCATTTCATGGTCAGGTCAGGAAGTTTTTCCATATGGGTATGCTGCCCATTTCATCATTGACTCTTGAGGAAGACTTCCCAACTACCATCCTTATTGGTAATTTACTTTTATGGGTAAGAGAATTGTTTTGTGTCTGAATAATTTAAATCTAGTAGAGTATTGGTTTGGTAGGGGTCATCTCAACCATTGTCGGTTCCCCTCCCCGTCTCTCTCATGCATCATGATCTACCTTGGAAAACCCCTTCAAAAATTATGCAACACTTTCCATTTTATTTAGTAACGTAAATATATACATTACCTTTTATAACAAAAAGGTTCATCAATTCCAACATCCACACATATTCAATCTGCCCATAGTCTTTTAGCAGGTTATAGTTATATTTACAAGCTGGGTGAAACAAGGGTATTACACTTGTTTCAAGGATTGTTTCTAGTTCTAGTATGATTTTCCCTTCTTCATTAATATCTGGTAAAATAATTTGGATTGGTATCTTGTTGTTGATTACCTTCTTTAAGCAAGAAACATGGAAGACTGGATGTACATGTGAATATGGAGGAAACTCCAATTTGTAATCCACACTTCCAATCCTTCACAAAACCTTATAAGGGCCATAATATTTGGGTTCTAATTTAGTATCCTTCTTTTTTCAATTGAGGGAAATATTTTTATATGGTTGTAGCCTGAGTAATACCCAATCACCCACTTCAAATTCCCTTTCACTACGATGTTGATTTACTTGTTTCATCCTATTTTGTGCCATAACCAAGTTGTCCTTCAATAGTTTGAGAACCTCTTGTTGGTTCACTATGTGCTCCTCCACTACTTGAACCTTTGTATTCCCTTTCAAGGGTGATGTAATGGATGGAGGATGATATACATAAAGTGCCATAAATTGGGAATTTTTTTATGAAGTATAGAAGGATGTGTTGTACCACCATTTTTCCAAGGGAAACCACTTGACCCATATGTTTGTTTGTCATATGCAAAACAACGAAGATATCCTTCTATAAATTTATTCACAATATTAGTTTGGTTCACTGAAGTATTTAAGGATGTGTTGTACCACCATTTTCCAAGGGAAACCACTTGATCCATTATGTCTTCTTATCAGATGCAAAACAACGAAGATATCCTTCTATAAATTTATTCACAATTGGTTCATTGAATTATTTTCTTGTTTGAGTACTCAATTGGTCCAAGTAATAAAATAACATATTTGTGACCAATTTTTGTTCCTCTTCTAAAGGTAATCATTGTTCCAATAAGTACTTCAAACTATCATGATGTGTTTTTAATTTGAAGTGTCTTCCTATTAGGTAAGGGTGTCAATTTTGAACTACATGTAGTATGTCCAACATTTCTTTTTCATAAATGGGTTTGATTAAGTTTTTTCCTTTAACTTCATTTCTTTCAAAATAAAGGGGCATTCCTTATTGCATTAAAACTACACCAATTCCATGGCCTGAGGCATCACACTCCATAATAAATGTTTTTGTAAAGTCCGATGAGGCTAGGATGTGAGTAGTACACATAGTATCCTTACGTTTTTCAAAATATTTGGTTGCTTCTTCTCTCCAAGAAAATGATTCCTTCTTTAATAATATTGTTAGAGGTGCTACTATTTGACCATAATTCTTGAAAAACTTGCAATAATAACCTATTAACCCTAATAATTCTCTAAGTTTCTTCAAGGTTTTGGGAATCGGTAATTCCCTCATAGCTTTAATTTTGTTAGGGTACACTTTTACACCTTCATGAGATACAATATGACCCAAATATTCCACTTCATGAACTCCAAAGGCACACTTGGAAGGTTTTGTGTAAAGTTATTTCTCTTCCAAAAGTTGTAATATGTTGTCAACATGTTGTACATGATCTTCCAATAATTGTAATATTCTGTCAACATGTTGTAGATGCTCTTTCAAAGATTTGTTGTAGATTAGTATGCCATAAAAAGATACTAACACAAATTTTCTAAGGAAGGCCTTGAAAATATAATTCATCAAGCTTTAGCCCCTGGGGGGCAACTCAATTGAAAAGTGTCGTGATATGGCGTGTTATGTTCGATGAGGTTCCAAGTTCAAATCCCCCCGACTTACCCGTGCTTGCGGAAGGGGCATACGTATGGCACCTGGAGGTTATAGTGGTAGTGGTCGGAATCGACCCCATGTCACGCGAGTACGAGACCGACCCAGTTGTCGATTCCGCCGGTCATAAAAAAATAAATAAATATATATATATATAATAATAATTCATCAAGCTTTGAAAATGTTGAAGGTGAATTAGTAAGTCCAAATGGCATAACCAAAAACTCATAGTTACCTTCATGTGTTCTAAAAGTTGTTTTTGGAATCTCTTCCTACCTCATTCTGATTTGATGATATCCCGAATGAATATCCAACTTAGTAAATAATTTTACTCCATCGAATTCATCTAATAATTCATCAATGACAGGAATAAGAAACTTGTCTTTGATGGTCATTTTGTTGAGTTATCTATAACCTAGGAACATACGCCATGAACCATCCTTTTTTGTAACCATCATCACTATAGAATAGAAAGAACTTTGGCTAGGTTGAATGATGTCGACCTCTAACATTTCTTGGATCATGCACTCAATCTCACTCTTCTTTGTAAGGCCTAAGTTTAGGTGGTACATTTCCTGGTTAAAAATAGATATCATGGTCATGATCCCGAGCAGGTGGAGGAACCTTAGGCCTTTCACCAAATACCTTGGATGATTGTTGATAACTATTTGGAGGTCTAATGGAGCAGAGGATATATATATTTGAACATTAAGTGAGCACAATTGTGAAACTACACCCCGATGTCTATTTTTAGTAATTTTGTCATGCTATTAGAGATTATTAGTTTAGAGAGCTTCCCTTGGATACCTCTAAGCTCAATTTCCTTGCCATATGAGTAATATCTCATGCAAAGATATTTAAAATTAAGGGCCATTAATCCCAATGATTATAACCATTGGACCCCTAATACAACATCAACACCCTACATTTGGATGGAAATCATGGGGATATCCAGAAAATACTCCCCCACTTTGAGCTTAATACTATGGAATTTCCTTCAATAATTTATGGTAGCTCCATCTGCAATCATTACTTGAAACTCTGGTGCGTGATATACAAAGCAATTGACATCTTTTGCTAATTTGTAATTGACTAAATTATGGGTACTGCCATAATCAATCAATATTATTACCTTTTTCTTTTTGATGTTGTTAACACTCTGTAAATTCCCAGAGGTTGTCAAAAAAAAAGAAATTTACGAGAGGTAAATTTATCCAACCACTTCGAAACTGGAATCTAGCCCTACCAGCTTTAGAGAGGGATCTCTCTATAAGATTTATATATGTTTTAACTTCAAGATATTAGGCTAGTTAAATAAAATAAGATTGACTGGTTTTTTTTTTTTTGTGAAGTTGGTTGAAAGGGCTTTACGCATCCATTGGGCTATGGGGTCTATATTATAAAGATAGAAATCTAAGCAGTGACTAAAAGATTCTTTTCATAGGGAAAGATAATGCATTCAATGGATTCTTTAGCAGTAAAGTGATGGATAGCAGAAAAAATGAGAATATCAATTAAAGTAAAGAAGCATTTAAGAATTTCTTCACTGTAATATCAGAAAGACAAACATAAAGATCTTTCAAAGCTGAAACAGGGTACACAAAGTTAAATCCTGCAACATGCGTTACTTTTAAAATATTAGATTAGAAAAAAATATGGCAACTGAGTGAGAATAACATTTATCATAGAAAAGAAAACATCACCAATGAATAACATGCAAGAATCCTGTGAAACGTCCCTTTGTATTACTGGAAGATCTCTTGATAAAAATTACAGTCTTCTAGCTTGTAGGGCATAAAGATCAACCCTTAGTACTTCAAAGTTTGAAGTATTTATAATATAAATTACATACTATCTTGTCATTAAAGATCAGGACATGGAAAATATAAATTTAGCTAACTAACTTAACAAGATACAAAAATTTAGGAAACTGTTTGATGATGTGTTGAAACTTCATGCTGATTTCTGGGGTGAACCGTTGGTGAGGCCTCTACACGACCTCGTCTAACTGGATAGCTAACTAGGCTTGAACACCTCATCACCTACTTGATCAGATTGCAAATCTCTTCCCATTGAAGGTGACTGGGAATGACGACTTCGAGTAATCTTCGGTATACTTCATCAATCTCTGTGTACTTGGAAAAGGTTGGATTGATGATGAAGATGCATCGGATCTCATTTTTTATGCTGATGTCTGATTATAAAGCATATAAGAATGCCTTGCCTGTGATGTTGCCTTGTATTCCTGAGAATTTCGAGCCATCTTTAGCCACAGTAGCTAGTTTCTTTTTTTAATCGGAAAGTGTCATTAACTTGTCATTTATGACTCTTAAACCAGGAAGGCCTCTCTTTTGCAGAGCTTCAATCTTGTTGAAAAACCTTTACACTCCTATGTCCATGGTCTATACCTTTTCCTCCTACTGTAGCATCAGTCCTCTTTTGGTCAGAACCCTCTTGACCTCAAGGATGGTCTCTGTCCTATCTTCAATTTTCAAATCCTCTAGCTCCTCTCTGGTTTTGGAATTCAGGAATTTGATGATCTTAGTAGCTTCTGTGGGCATCTCTCCCAGTTCTGCTCTTATCTTTTCAATAACTTGCTTACTTCTTTGCATTATTTCATTTTTCTCGAACATGATTTGTATCATCGGCCATATTTCATTCATGGACTTGGTGATATCCATCCAGATACTTTCCTTGACCTCAACAAGTGTTTTGTCTGCCACTGTTTTCTTCTGAAGCTGTTGCAATTCCTGTTTGAGATGGTCTGATGTTTATTTCTCCTTGGAGTAGCTAGTTTGGTAAAAATATTTGAGTTCCTGAAGGTTCTCAACCTCCTTTTTAAGTCTGCTAATTTATGTCTCTTGCAAATTCATCTCTTACATGGATTTTGCCAGTTCTATTGTCTTCTCCAGAGCTGTCAGTGGAGTTCATGAGGGAATTTATACCACAGATACTGTGCTTACTCATGTGAGAGGAACTGCGCTCAGTGGAATGACTTCCATGGGCTTTTATTGTTCCTTATCTTTCACTAGTTTTTCCTATTCTTCTTCCATCTCCTTCAATTGTGCATTCTGCTCCATGATCAGCTTGAGCATCTCATCCTTTTCCCCTTCTGTCTCAGCTATCTCCTTTTCCTGTGAATCTTTTGTTGGTGGTAGTTTCAACTATTTCCTCAGAGATGCTATATTGGCATTTTTCTTTTTAAGCATCTCCTCAACTGCTTTCACAATTGAGGGATCATACCCGATCTTCAGGACCAGTTCTTCCAACATCTTAATTCTATTATCCTTTGCAAAGGATGATATCTTTTCTAGTTTCAGTTGTGTCTGGACGTTTCTCAGAGATACCTGTAACTTAGAGGAAGCAGTAGAAACATTTGTCAATGTGGAGAAAACCATTTCTCCATTTTTCCTATGCAGATCCATTTCATCAACAGGATGCACATCTTTAGTCTAAAATTCAAATGTTTCCCTTTTGTAATTGGTGATTACTTTTGGGTCTGGCACTTGTGCTTGCAGAAATGCCATGTGCACTCTACCCTTCTCAGTGTCGAATGAAGACAATAGTCTATGTTTTGAAGTTGACGTTTTCTTCCAGAATTGAGCATACGTGTTGCTGGTCAACGTCTGGTTTTTGTTTTTGATCAGATCATACTTCTCAAAAATACTCAATTTGGTTCCTATTTTGCTCGGCTGGTTGATTAGTGGAGTATATGTAGGATTCTTGGGAAACACTCTAGTCATGATCTGTTTGCTTCTTGTACTAAGGAGTGACCGATCATCTTTCATAGTCGAGGTGGATTGAATTCCCTTTTCACCAGTTGTGTCAAGTGCCTGACTGGTTTTTGGCCTCTTGGTGTGTAATTGAAAATATTCAGCCAATACTTCAGTGATGGAAGGTGAAGTATTATTCCTTGGTCTTTTCTCCTTGGGAACCTATGGTGTAGTCATCTGTGAGACAGTGACCGAAGGGTCATGTTGTTTTATTTCAACCAGAGCGTTTGTCTCCCACTCTGTTTGATTCACGAATTTTTCTATCTCCGGCTTGGGTGTATGAACATATGGAATGTTTTTATTTTTAACCCTCATTTCTGAAATTATCTAGCATGGGTCATAGTTCCATATGAAACTGACCTGAAACTTCATTTCTTTCAACAATTTATATGCTTCCTCTCTGGTGCCTCGGCTATTGCAGATGAAAGACCCAATCTACCCTTTAATTCTAAGTTGTTGCTTCTTCTTCAAAGACACAAAATGTATGTCATCTGAATTAATCATTTGTCTTATGTATTCCAGGGAAAATATCCTCATGGGCAGATACTTAGGCAACTTGTATGGAGCTAATTCGCACCCATACACTCTGATCTCTATGTGGTCTTGGTACAGGTACCAGTCTCCCATTTTTGCAAGGTCTGAAAGGTGTAGGATCCTTTGAATTTCCTCATTTATTCTTAGCTCAAGTCTGCCACTGAGCATGCTCACCACTGGATGGTAGAACTGCTCAATAAAATGTTTGAAGATGAATTATGTAGAGTTTTGTATGAGAAACAAAGTCCATGTTGTTACCGCCTGCGACCTCCCATCCTTGTCCATCTTCTGCATCGAAAAGGAGAATTTGTTTGCTTGAAAGAAAATGAACATGTAAGCCAGTATTGAGGAATACCAGAACATGCCTTCTGTGGATAAATTTGAGAATTTCTCATGAATGTTGTCCACCAAGAAAGTGTTGTAGTAGAACTGAGTGGTGGGTCTCTCATCTATGGAGAAAATGGATAGAAAACCCAATATGGGTTCATCCACCCATTGATCCAAAAAATACCCAAGCAAAGCACAAAGCGGCGGGATGACCTAGTTTCCGTTCACTGAGAACAGGGAGGAAGGATACGGGGGATTTGTAGTGGGGCGTTGAGAGGCATGTGGGAGAAAAATCTCGAAAATCTGAGCTCTCTGAGGGAATGAAAGTTTTTGGTACAACTCTGTGATGACTTCAATATTGAAAGGTGAGGCGGATTTAGCTCTGGGTATCTGCATCATATGATCAATGGCTTCTGGTGTAATGAAGAACAGAGTTTCTTCTGATGAAGAAACTATGGCTCTTTGGTCAGGGAGGTAATGAGCCTGGCATTTAAGGGAGAATTCAAGTAAATGGTGAACCTGGGGGAAAAGATACAGAGGAAGGTTGGACTCCCAGAGCCCAATTTCGTCACTCTGGTCCAGGAAAATGTCCTTTAGCCATGAATATAAATCTGTGAAGTTGAATTTGCATATGGTGTCTGTGATTAAATGATCTTTATCAGCCAAATGAATCCTATCGAGATCGACAGGAGGTGGGAGGAAAGGATTTTCCTCGGCTTCTGCTTTCTTTGATTTTGGCACCATCCCTGTCAAAATACCTGCAAGTAAAACAAAAAGTTAGCGGGGAAGACTATGGCTTTGGAAAACTAACTAAAACGGAGAGGAAAACAGGGAAAAATGCTCTCTGGTGAGGCGACATGGTAAATGATGGGGGAATGAAGTGTGAAGGTAGTTTTGAACAAACGGATACCCATTGGGCGCAGGAGACAGCTCAACAAGCTAACAGATAGGTAAGCCTGTAATAAATTTCCAACGGGTCATTTGGAGTGTGAGATGGAAGGTGACAATGACTGATGAATATGCCCGAGTGACATGGCGGGTATTGATTGGGGGAAGTGACCACAGTGAAGTGAATCATAACGGGTGAACATGGGAATGGACTGACAGAGTTATGAGACGTGACCCTTAGGAAAAAAGGTGGAAATTGACATCATGGGGTGACAGGGCATGTCAGACAGTAATAAGCAGTGGGATTCGGAACCAATGGGTTCCTTCTACGTAGAGATAAAGGGCCCACCAGAAAACATTTCATTCTGAACCCCCCCCCCCTCCGTTAAAAACAGATCGATCAGGGGTCCGAAAAACACCATGAGCCATCCATAAACACGTCTGCTCTTGGACCGTAGATCTATGCACAATATTTAA
>JZKD02S0960022.1:611417-627730 GCA_000966675.3 Picea glauca
TAACTGCATCTATTGGGCTATCATCGATTGAATCCCATAATTGGATGACATAGCTTGCATAGGGATTGCTCCCTACTTTGTGTTCTAAGGATTTTGGAAGGGGATGCCCCCAGCCCATCCGACGGGCATGGGTAACCAACCCTGCCCTAAGTTCCCTTCAACATGGAAGGGGTTTCCCCCAATCGACCTCCTTTTTGAGGGAACCGATCCCTGTCAAGGATTCCAAAGACCCTGAGTGGAGAAAACTGTAGTCGTCTCCCCCTGTGAAGGAATAGTACTTGCATGAGGCTATGTGCCTTCTCCCATATTTTTCAATTTCTGAAAAAATGTAATAAAATTTTCGAATTAATTTTTTAATATTTCTTGGAAAAATGTGCAAGTCAAAGTTTGACTTTGACCTTGCTGCTGCTGACTTAGCCCAAAAATGTTGCCCGGTGAGACGGAGTCAGAATCAGATACAGGGCACGTCGTTGGAAAGGTATCGACGAGCCTATCAGGAATATTTCATCACCAACTTGAGATAATTCTACCTCAGCCCTCAAATTCAGCCCAGAATAGTGGTAACCTAAAACCCCTGACTTGTTGGTGGGCCCACATGACACCCAATCTTGCGAAAGGTGTCAAATCGCCATACGATATCCAATCGACGAAAATGAGATATCGTCAGAAAGGTATCGATGATTAATTAGGCGAGGTGACAATAGATTTTTATTCTAGGGTCATTGATGACTTTCTTAGCTATTATGAAACCCTTCCATGCGAGCTGGTGGGCCTCATTTGCTTGAAATAAATGATCAACTTGTGAGAGCTCTAACCGGGCCATTCGAGGTCAGAATGAGGAAAATGAGAAGCCATTGGAAAGGTATATGAGTATATTATAGCGTGGAATATTTGAATCTCTGATTTAGAACTCTTTACCCACCAATTTTAAACTCCAAATCACTACAACCAATTTGGTGTCTGAAAGTAGTCATGAACTTGCGAAAACGCGTTCTTACCAACCGGGGGTTGAATCCAAGCATGGGATATACCGTTGGAAAGGTATCACACTTCCCTACACCATGTCTAGGTTTTATTTTCCTTTTGAGATGATAATCGGAACATAATCAGATCAGGAAGTCATAGCTATTGGTTTTTTCCATTCGGGTGACATTGACTTTGTATCCCTCATATGGGGTCATACAGACTCGAAATCAAGCTCATGATAGCCCGTTGGAAATATTATCCTGATGCATACCACATGGAATTATTTTAATTCATGAATTATGACCATATTTCATCTTATTATTTGCATAAGTAACCCATCCCCAAGGGACCCGCCTAGTGATAGGCAAAGGGGACCAACGTTGAAATTCTTGTAAAGTGTGTGTTTAGCTCATGAAACCTGAACTGAACAGCCTTGAAATGAAAAAGATATTTCTTGGGAAGGCCCACAATGCCCTGAAGGTAACCAACTGATACTCTTTCAAGGGTAGAGGCCATTGTAACTATGACCCCTGCAACTATCTTCGACTGGAACCATAACACCAAGGGATGTTTATGGAGAAGTAACTGTGTAAAACACCATGTTGAGCCCAAAGCAGATTTTTTGGGTCAACATTCTTGGCACCAGAGGGGAAATTTCTTCCAAATCATGTCGAACAATGGGATCACCCGCATGACAAGTGAGAATACTTGGTGGAAATTTATACTTTCAAAGTGACCGATGTGGGTGAGAGGGGAATTCAACTGTAGTATAAGGACAATTTTTCACATTAGGGATAACCGAAGAATGAAAGTGGTGCAGTAAAGATATACAGTAGAATGTATACTGAGATTCACATAAGATAGAAGAATGGGAATAATGACCTAGGTTTAGTTGAGTAATGTGGCCCAAGTGACACGGGTCCCTCACCCAAATTATGGCTTAATTCTGAGAATTGAGGCTTAAGGTGAACCTTGTCTCAACACAAAGTCTCATGCATACCTTCGATTCTCGACACACAAACAGGAAAATGGGGATTTTGGAAATCAACGACCCACTAGAGGAAAACTAACAAGAAAACCAGTCAAACAAGGGAATAAAGAAATATAAAAAACTATGGCAGTAGGTGCTGAAATATCAAGTGCTCATAAGTGATGGAACTTTGTAGGAAAACAACCGTTGCTTGGAGAAATAAGATTGTAAGTGGTTAGGTAAAGTGCAGTTGCAATCACATAGCTATGTAAGCCATCATGCCATCATGGTTTTCAGCTTCACTAGAGAACGATATGCTACCTCCTTAGACTTTTCCTGCTGACTTTGATGAAATAAAAACCAGGTTTACTCCCATTTAAGATGACTTTAAGACAGAGTTTCCCAAAATGTCAAGTATGATAAAAGGGATTCTAGGAGTTCGATATTTTCAAGCAACCACGCAACAATAATCACAATATCCTTCATATTGAACACCAGACAAACCAAAAAGAAGGCAACCTACAATGTTAAAATGAAAAAGACCAAAACCCAAGGGAAAAATCAAAGAGGGGATTATACTCCAAAATCGGAATAAAACAAGTGAAAGACTCAATATTGAAACCAAAGGGAAAAATGGTTCAAGATTGAAACCAAGGGGATATATACAAACATGAAAAGGTAACTGTGAATACATACAAGAAGGAGAATTAGTAACATCGAATAAATACAAATAGAAAAAGAATAAATGGTGACTTATGTACAAGATGACGAGGCCTCTCAGAAGTAAAAGAAATTTAGGTGATGACCATTCATGGGGAATTGAAGTGGTTCGCCATCCAAGGTTTTTAATCTGAAAGAATTTGTCCCTAAGACCTCGTAGATTGTGTAAGGACCCAACCATAAAGAATCAAACTTGCAATGTTTGGATGGGACCTCATGTGCTTTGTCCCATAATAAGACATCATCTCCTACTTTGTAATTTACCATTGTGGCTCTTTTATTGAAGGAACGTTTAACAATGTCTTGCTTCTTTTGGAGGTGTTGGAATGCATATTTTCTTACCTCTTCTAGTTCAATGAGTGTGTCTAAACGATGTTGTAACGGTTGGGCATCATCTTCTGCCTCAACAATAGCCAACCTCAAGGCTGGAATTTGTAAGTGAATAGGTAGGACAGTAGGAGTTACATACACCAGAGTGTAAGGACTTTGACCTGTTGTTGTCTTAGGAGTTATACGATCAACCCATAAAGCAAAGTTTAACTTTGTGTGCCAATCACGCTTGTTATCCTTGACTATCCTCTTAAGGATCCGAATCAGATTTTTATTCATTGATTAAGACAAACCATTACCTTAGGGGTAATAGGTGGAAGATCGAAAAATTTGGATGCCATATGTAACACCAAGGTGTAGCATGACATCAGACATGAAACTTGATCCATTATCAGTTAATATCTCAGCAGGGGTTCCAAAATGGGATAAAATGTTACATTCAACGAATTCTACCACCTGTTGACTCATAGCGTTCCTAAGAGTGATTGCTTCAGCCCACTTTGTAAAGTAGTTTGTGGTTGTTAAGATGAATACATGACCATCACTGGAAAGCAATGAAACTGGCCCAATAAAGTCCATGCCCCATCTTGTGAAATGGACTTGGACTTCAATAAGCCTAAGAGGTAAGGAAGCTAACATTTTCTTCCCAGTGAAGCATTGGCAAGCTTCGCATTTCCGAACAAGTAAATGGGCATCTTTGTGGAGTGGAGGCCAAAAGTAACCTGGATGTAAAACTTTTGCTGCAGTGGTTTTGGATGAAAAGTGACCTCCCCAAACCTCGAAATGGCATTCTTCAAGTGCCATTTGGGCTTGATCAAGAGTCAAGCATCGTGACAAAATCCCAACAAGGTTTCTTCGGTAAAGGATTTGTCCTTGTAAAACATATCAGACAACATGTAAACAAAGTGTCCATTTGGCTTTAGTATCCATGTCCAGTGGGCACACACCATTGATTAGGAAATATAGGATAGGTCTGTACCATGGTTGTGAGGCTAAATCAATTTCGTTAACCAGTTCTTCGAAAGAAATCAAGTCATCTACTTGAGGTGGTTCAGCTATGACCGAGGTATGGTATTGGGTTAGCAATCCATCCAACCTTGTCCCCCAATTGGTTTTTGTCGGCTTAATTTCCAAGCCATACTCTTGCATGCGCATGATCCATTTGGACCACTTACTATGCAATTCAGTTTGATTCAAAGCAGTTACTAAGAGAGAGGTAGGCACAAAAACCTGAACTTTATGGCCTTGGATGTAATGTTGAAATTGTTCCAAGGCTTTATACAAAGAATAACCATGTTTCTCCAGTGTATAATAGTTCATTTGGTGTGGTTTCAAATTTTGGCTCACGAAGGCAATTGGCCTAAGATTTGCCTCATGATCCTTTTGCAACAAGATTGCAGAAATTGTCTCCTCTAATGAATTAGTGTACATGATAAAGTCTTTAGAGGGATCAGGACTGACTAATAGAAGGGAAAAAGTGATGGCTTGATTAATGGATTCAAAATCCTGATGGGTAGGGGGGTCCCATTTGAACCGAATGTATTTCTTCATAAGATGATTTAGAGGTTTAACTACTTGAGCAAAATCAGGAATGAAGCATCTCAGGAAGTTTATCTTTCCAAAGAAAGATTGAATTTCCTTTTTATTGGTAGGTAAGGGAAGATTTTTGATTGCTACCTCTCTCCTGGGATCCACTTTGACACCTTCTCGAGAGATGATGTGACCCAAAAATTTTCCCTCCATAACACTGAAAATGGTCTTCTTAGGATTTAAAGATATGCCAAACCTACGACATCTAAGGAGAACCTACCTAAGGTCATCAAAGTGACTACTTCATTCTTTGGAAAAGACTGTGAGGTCGTCGAAGTAGACAACAATGATCTTACCCAATAAGCCTTTGAAAGCAATGTCCATGTCACGTTGAAAGGTGTTCCCAGCATTAATCAATCCAAAAGATATCTTGTTATATGCATACGTGCCCCAACGAGTAGTGAAGCTGGTTTTATGACTATCAAAAGGATTGAGGGCTATCTGATTGTAACCTGAGAAACCATCTAAAAGGGACATCATTTGAGAGCCAGAGACTTGTTGGAGAATCTCTTCCATAGGTGGGATGAGGTAGTTGTCTTTTAGGGACACTCTATTCAAATGTCGAAAGTCGACACACAAATGAATATCGCCAGTTTTCTTCCTAACAGGAACCAAATTAGATACCCATTGTGAGTAACGGACATGGTAAATGACCCTGGATGCTTCCATCTTGTCCAATTCAGCTTTAATTGTTTGTTCCAAAGAAGGGTTGTTCTTTCTCTGTCTCTACCTGTAAGGTTTCGAATCATGGATTATGGGCATGGCATGGACTATCTCCTGCATATCGAAAACCTTGAGGTCTTGATAGGACCAAGAGAAAACATCCTTGAACTCTATCAAGAGTTCCTTCAATTGATCGATCTTAGAAGGGGAACATTGTGCACCTACATAGACCATTTTTGGATCTTTCTCAGTTCCCAGGTTAATAGGTATGGCTTCTCACACCTTCCTAACAGATTCACTATCAATACTAGGTACAAAAGTAGTGGCATCATTGGAATCAAACATGGATTCCAATACTGACAAACCAGGGGGGATCTTATTTGTCTTCAACTGGATTATGTTCCATGTTTCCTCTTCCAAATCATGGTTTATATGTAAATCTTCGAATTCCTCCTTGTTTTGAAGGAATCTACAGATTTTTTCGTCAGTATCAAAAACTTGCCAAGAATCGACATTATCAAGTAACGCAGTTCTATGTAAAATTTGGACTTTTATATCTTCAATAGACCTTACGAAATCTGAAGTGAAACAAGAACTAGCCAAGGCCAAAGTATCAACTATGTGGTTTGCGGCCCTAGGCATGGCTTGAATGTTGAAAGATAAGAACTTCTCAATAAGTTCCTTAGCCCTTCAGTGGTATTGTTTGAGGCATGGGTTGTGAACTTCATATTTACCTCTAATTTGATTCACAGTCAATTCAGAATCCCCACTCACCAACAAATGGCGTATTCCTAAGCTTAAGTCCTTTTGGAGGCCTTGAACTAAGGCTTCATATTCAACCATATTATTAGTGTTAGGGAATTCTAACCAAAAAGAGAAAGGGATTGAGTTTTTCTTGGAATCACACAAAAGGATCCCAGCCCAAGATCCGTTCTTGGATTTAGCACCATCAAAATCCATACTCCACACCATTTCTTCCAACTCAGAAGGAGGGACTTGTGCATCTTCCTCAGATAACACAGTATATGTACCCATACTTGTATCTTGAAAAGACACATGTTTCGTATTATAGGAAGAAGGTACAACTTTCTCTCGGTACTTTGGTTCCCTCCTAATGATGACTTCAACACCATTATGAGGAAAGGTGAAGTGGGTCCCATCCATGAAGTAACGACACTTTTTTACTTTGGTGGATCACTCCCTCCCTAAAAGCATGACATATGCTTTAGGTATATATTCTATGATCACATTTATGAGCATGCTCACCTATGGAGCTTGGTCATAAGTAATGGATAAGTCTTTAATGTAACCAATGGTTTCTATAGTCCTATAATCCAAAGCTAATAGGTCTTTACATGGGCCTGTGCATTCAAGACCTAGTCTTCTCATGACTCGAAGAGGCATGACATTGTTCCTCACTCCTGTGTCAGTGACAGTTATGGAGCATAAAATCAAAAATCAAAACTAAGATATAGAAAGGAGGAACCCCAGGGTCTAAATCAATAACATCATATGCTTCCCTAGCTTGAGAAGTGGACTCTTTGGAAAGAGGAAGTCTATGTTCCGTTCATGGAGTAAGGGGTGCTTGTAGAACACGTGAAAGGTTTTCAAACTGAGAGGGTGTTCTAAGAGCATCTAATAATGTCATGTGGGCAGGAACCTTCGCTAGATCTTCAACGACGTTGGAAGGTATCGATGTTAGGAAGCAGGGTGGTGGATTATTAGGAAAGTTTACCTTGTTTGGGGTCCAGGGAACCTTGTTGCTTGTAGGGGAAGGTAATATACCATTCGTGGGAAGTTTTCCCTTTTCATTGTCCTTGGGGTCGCTTTTGGCCTCTTCCACCCCTTGCAAAGTGGTTTTAGGGGCCTAACTCCTATTTTATATAGAAAATCTTCCGAAAGAAAGAGGATTGTTATCACAAGGAATAGATTCTTCCATGTTAACTTGGTCGTTTTGGGAAGTGGAAGCAAGCTTTTTTTTTACTGGAGGTAGAAGTGCTTTTTCATTTTTAGACAATTCCATGTGACGTGTATACAAGTAAAAATACTCAGGGTCATGGAAGTCTTGGAAAAAGTGACAGCAATCCACTTCAAAAACATGTTGCCTAGGATGAAGAGTAGGAGGGAAAGGAGGTCTTAGAATTGGAACAACAGAAAACTGCATGTCATTCACCTTTCAATTAAGAGAAAGTATTTGGTTGTTCATGTTCATTAACAACTTGAGTGTTTCCAAACTTTCCCTTTCTTCAATCCTTGAAGTTTGGGCAGGTGGAGGTTCATACCGAGGACACTCGTTTCGAGGTACATCATTCCTAGGTCTCCCGTTAAATCAGGGTTGCGTTAAAGGTGAGAGAATTATACCAGATTCCTCCATGTTTCTTTCAATTTCCAGGGCGCTAGTCTTGTCCACATCTAAAGTTTGTGTTGATTTATATTTCAATATATACTTTATATTTAGATTCATAGCGGTCATGTAATAATGGAACAAATTGTTCCCAGATGGTTGGGAAGCGGTTGGGATCCTATTCAAGGTCGAGGTAAAGCATTGATTAAAATTATGTATTTTCTCACCCTCATGGATGGAGATGGTTGTGAAATCCCTGAGCAGGGAAGCCACATCATCCGCCCCTTGGAAATGTTTCTTGAATTCTTGGATCATAGTGTCCCAATCTAGGATACTATCATTAGGAAGCAAGCAATACCATCTCACTGCTTAACCCTCAAAGGTTCTCACAAAAAGTCTAATCATGACATCAGGAATTGTTATTTCCATAAGCGCTAATGCATCATAGAAGTTTTGTATATGTTCTTCATCACTCAAAGTACCACTGCCACTGAACTTAGGAAGCCTGTTTGGGGCATCTACAGGTGTGTCATGAAGAGGTCTAGCCAACCTCAAAGGAGTCTTGGGTTTCCATGGCATTGCCATCGGGACAACTATGGGGTGAACAACAACAATTGTTGAAATGATGGGAGAAACAACTGGAGGATTAGTAATTGTTGCTAGATTAACTAAAGTTTTCTTTAGTAAGGGGCTTTGAATAGGGGAAGAGGAAGAGGGTGACTCAGTTCGCACTGTAGAGGTAACGATTTTCCCTGGTTTCCCAGGTGTATGTGTCTCACTACTTGTTTTCTTTTGTGAAATTTCACTTCTTGTAACCCTGGGGGACACTGTTTCCCTAGTCTTAGGATACTTCCGCCCTGCCAGCTTGCAAGGGGCCAAGTAAGTACTTTGAGTACAAGGGGTGTATCACCAACAATCCTACTCTTTCTAACAAAATGTAAATTAACCCAACTAAAAAAAAAGCTATGTTTTAAGCTCTGTTTTTGTTCTTCTCGAAGTGGAAGGTAAGGTATGACAGACTTATAACTTCTCACATAAGTTCGAACAAGTGAAATCGAAGACCGAAAAGGTAAAAGGAAAGGAAAACTCGATGGTATTTATGACTTCCAGGTGCAATGGAAATTGCAAGGAAACTGAACTATAACAAGTACCAAAGAAAATTCCAAAAGGCCACTGAAAGACCTTGCCAAACATTTGTCAACAAGTAGGAAAAGGACCACAAAGAATTTGGGTCCAATGCTTAGTACAAGCTTGGGATACAAGAAAATCTAAAGAGGTTTGCAAGCTCCCCAATGGAGTCATCAGAAAAAGGCAGGTGCTATAAGAAAAATCTGTCCATTGGGACAGATCCAACCTATCTGGCTGTGAAGCCGGTTACAGCCTTTTTGATAGTTCAGCACGAGGCAGAGACTACCCGCACCTCAGGTGGTCCTTCACCTAAGGTGGTTTGAAGGGAAAAAGAAAGTTGAAAGACGTACAAGAAGTGACCACCCACCCTGTGTGTTGTCCTTCCTTAATTTCCTGGATGGCCAAAATGGTATGGGTGATGAAAGTTATGGATAGTGAGATAAAAATGAGCTCGCTGATTTTTAGGACAGCGAACTAAATAAAGAGAACAACGAGTTGTTCACTTCCTTAAAACATTGGAAACTATTCCATAATCGGTCCTTAGAATAAACCGGTGTCCTGGGTAATTAACCAATGAATGCCTTAAGTAAAAGGACGTGAAACAAGGCTGAAAAGGGAGCTTAAAAGCTACATCCAAGTACTTTTAAATCGCTATAAATTGTGAACAACAAGTTGTTCAAAGCTTTCAAGACAGGAAAACAAGCTCATAATGGCTTGATACACCCCGGGGTGACCCGGGAAGTGATCCTAAAAGGTTATTAAATCAAAAGTGGGCTATAAAAGTGGACGAACAACCTTGCTACAAGATGTTACAACTATGATATAAGGGAAAGTATTCACAACTTCAATTTTGGTTTTTGAGTGAAAAGGTGGACTGACAAAAGGTTTAATTTAAAAGTGTTTTATTGGTCAATTTTTAGTTTTTATCACATGCCTTGGCCACCACATTGTTTTGAAGGTTATCCCAATAAGGCAAACACATCCCAGAACTGTACCAACCAGTATAATAAGAGTAGTCCTAGAAGACCACGGTGGTTAGGTTGAAGAGTTCCCCATGCAGTTCAGAGAAGCAGAGATTAACCACTTCTCATCACTAGCGCTTTCGGGCTCTTAAAGTCACTTGGATGGAAGAAGGATACTTGCAAAAAAGAAAAGCCTCAGGACCCCCCTAAAGAGGGTTTTTACTGAGCTTACCCAAGCAGAGTAGTATTCCAACCAAGCTAAGCTAATCAACTCCTTGACCATGTGGTACTAAGGAAAGACCACTCAACTTGTATTAACTAGACAACTTTCGAGGGGCTCTTGATGAAGACTCCTTGGATTTGACTCTTAATATCCTTGCGAAGTTTTGCATGTATTTAGCTTGCTGATTTTGCATGGGTCCTTTAGGGGCAACCACTTGTAGATTAGTAAGCGAAAAGTGATACAATGAAAATATAGCAAGATTAGATAATTACAAAATGACAATTACACCATTCAACCCAAAGGAATGGGTTGAGGATCTTTGCGAGCGGCAAAGCCGCCATGTGCATGAAATCCCCAACTAACTCCTTGTACGGGGATTGGAAATTTAGTGTTTGAAATATAAAAAGTGTGATGGTTATCTACACAATTATAAATCATATTTTTAACATGAATTCACAAGTGAATTATTCAAACTATCTACACAAATCAAACATATAAACATTGGTATGTGTACCAAAAAATTTGGAGTGAGTGCAAGTGATAAGTAAAGTGAATATGAGAGTGATTGGGTAGATTTAACGATTGAAATGTGTGTTTTTCTTCATTTCCCTGAAAGCCCCTTTGCCTCAAATAGGTCTCTAGGTGGTCCCCAACCGCTTAAGAGAAGTAGAGTAGGTGACCGGTTGTATCCTTGCAGGAAAAAAATGAAATTTTAGTATTTATGCATGGAAAAACTAAAATAAATATAACATAAATTTACACATAAGAAGTATATAACAACCAACTAATATGGTTGTCCCGTGGGGGGAAATTGACCAAAATGACCAATTTTCCTATTTGGGACAGCAAGGTTAATGGTAAGGAAACATAACATAAATATACATGAATGAAAAGATAAAGCAAACAAGTATGGACAGCCAGTTCAGAGGTCTATTTAATGGTTCTCCTAAGGCTCCCTAGGACTCTCAGCCACTAGCTAAGGTTGAAAACAATTGAATACTTCAAAAAATCTGCACTAAAACACATTAAACAAATTAAACAAAACTGTTAGAAGATGAAAGTAAGAAAGTTAAAACCAAAGAAGAAACAACAAACACCTAGCTAACCAATCCCTCATGGAGATAGCTAACATAACAAGCATTTACCCCTACCCCTCAACCCTTAACCAACAAGTGACACATCCAACAACTAAAATCTAACAAGTATCACACACACAAAGAGTCTTGGAAATTTCAACAGAGCTTTGTTACTATACTCATCCTCCATTTTTTACAATTCCAACCCTCTTATTTATAAAGGAGAGGTGAAGGCTTAGCGTTAGGTCACAAGACACTTGTCACTTTTGGAAAAGTGACAAGTGGACCAACCCTAAAGTACTTTTGTCTTTTTACAAAAAGTAACCTTATTCTAAAGGCATCTTATCCAAAAAGAATCTTATCCTAAAAGGGAACCTTATCCAAAAAGGGAATCAAATCAGATTTGACTTGACCCTTCAATTACATAGTAACACATGCCAAAAAGTAAATCATGCGAGAGTTCATATTACAAAAAGTCATTTTTCATAAAATGAAAAAGCTTGATATGCCACATCACCATTTGCCTTGGGATTTGTGCCATCCCAAAGGCTCTTTGATTGCTGCCATGTTTTACAGTTGTAGGTAGGGTGGTTTAGGACAATTCCCGACCATCCATGGCTGTCGGATTCATCTGGATGAAGCCCCAAGGTGTGGGGAATTCGTTGAGCTTCTTAGGAGGGCAATGGGCCTTTGGGCTTTGTTCGTTGTAAGTATGGAAATGTCCTTTATTCAGGCACTTTTCAGACCTGATTATACCCCCCCTTTGCTTCCTATAAGTTTCCCTGTGAGCTAGCTAAAGTATGGCTTCGATTTGGGCTTGTTTCAGTGAGAGGACCCCTTAGACCTAAGCCTTGAGAGGCTCTTCCTCTATACCAAACAACCACAAAAAGTTTCTTTACTACTCCCATGTTGTATCTATATCCTCTACCTTTCTGCTTCCTTTCATTTGGTGCAAATCCGACTTCGGATGAGTAAGATATGGCCCCGAAAATGTACACGGAAGGAGCCGACCGAGAGACTGATCAGGGAAGATTTTTATGTTCAGGAAAAATTATGGGCTGGAAACTAGAATTGATAGGCTGCTACAGGCCTACATACCTATATCTAAAATGGGTTTTCCTCACCTGACCCAATTTGGCCTCGGAGGCCCCCAATTAGGCCTCTTTCCGGCGCATACTTGTTGGGCCAGGAATGAGTTCCTGTCGCTCTGGGACATGCCACTGAAAATCTAGGTTGCATTTGCTGAGGTTAATGTCATGGATATATTCTGGACTTTTCCCTGGTCGTTTCGACTATTCATGGGTGAAAATCCACGTCCGTATGGCGAAGTTATAGAATTAAAAGGTCCAGTGACCCTTGGGGGGGGGGGAATTAAATTTTAATATATACTCTGAAATATATAAATAAAATTTATAAGTTTATTATATGTTCTAATAATGATTTTATTAAATATATATACAAAACACATATTTATAATATATATATAGCAGCGTAATGGTAGATGGAGGAGGAGGGAGTCGAGGGAGATGGAGGAGAGGAGGAGCTCGGGCTGGGAATGGGTGTGGAGGTGGGGAGTTTGGCAAGGCTGCATGAAGGTTGGGGTATGCAGAAATGGGGAGAGGGCACATGAGGAGGTGGAGGAGGACGAGCTCAGGGCGCGTGGATGAGTAGCAGCGCCGAGAGGGAGGTGGGAGGTGGTGTGAGTTTGCAGAGGAGAGTGTAGAGGTGGGAGAGCTTGGGAATTTGAGGGAAGAGGCCGAGTTTCAAATATGGTGGTGGTGCCCAGGTGGTGGATGGGTGGCCAACCACCATTAAAAAAAATTAAAATTCAAAACTTTGAGGAAGTGGGTTTTTTGGCAATAAAATGGAGAGAAGGTTCTGGGCTCAAACCCCCTGCCCTCCATTTGAATTTATGGGCAACTCTGGAATTTTTTGGGCAAAGGAGAAGGGGGAGGACTGGGGTTCAAAGCCCAAGAATTCTCAGCGACATGCCCAGGCCTACAATCTTCATCAAAGAACTAAGAATTTAAAAATTTTAAAGGAGCCATGGACGCTTGGGCCTGGTGCCCAAGAGGGGTTCGAATCCCCTCTCCTTTGCATCTTTTGGCACACAAATAAGTTCCTGAAATTAGAAATTAGAAAATAACACTGAACCAACGGCCAATATTGCACTTGAACCACGCAAATAAATACCAATTTGAAGGAAAAAATACAATTTCTTCATGCAGGATCTTAACACAACCAACAAAATTTTCCTTGGTTTTTGGAATTAGGATTGATGGGTTTACCTGGTCAATTGTTTGAAAAATGTTGCATAGAATTCGGTTGCTCACTGCAGAGCTACAACTGCTGCCATAAAAACCTCCCTATGCTGCCATGAATCCCTGTTGCAGAGCTCCTCCCCCTTAGCCAAATTGACAAAATGGCTTGAGAGAGGGGAGAGGGGGGGGGGGGCGTTGAATTTTTCAGTTTTTTCAAAAAAAATCATTTTTTCCCAAAAATTGCATGAGGCTACGTGCCTTCTCCCATATTTTCCAATTTTCTGAAAAAATTTAATAAAATTTTCCAATTGATGTTTTAATATTTCTTGGAAAAATGTGCAAGTCAAAGTTTGACTTTGACTTTGACTTTGACCCTACTAATGCTGACTTAGCCCAAAAATGTTGCCTGGTGAGACAGAGTCGGAATCGGGCGCAGGGCACGTCGTTGGAAAGGTCTCGACAATACCGTTAGGAATGTTTCATCACAAACTTGAGATAATTCCACCTCAACCCTCAAATTCGGCCCGAAACAGTGGTCACTTAAAACCCCTCACTTGCTGGTGGGCCCACATGACACCCAATCTTGTGAAAGGTGCAAAATTGTCATACGATATCCAATCGAGGAAAATGAGATACCTTTGGAAAGGTATCGATGAGTAATTTGGTGAGGTGACAATATATTTTTTTTCTATGGTCATTGATGACTATCTTAGCTATTATGAAACCCTTCGATGCGAGTTGGTGGGCCTCATTTGCCCAAAATAATTGATCAACTTGTGACAGCTCTAACCAGGGCATCCGAGGTAAAAATGAGGCAAATGAGAATCCATTGGAAAGGTATATGAGTCTATTATACCGTGAAATATATGAATCTATGATTTAGAACTCTTTACCCACCAATTTTAAACTCCAAAGCACTGCAACCAATTTGGTGTCTGAAAGTGGTCATGAACTTGTGAAACCTCGTTCTTACCAACCGGGGGTCGAAACCAAGCATGGGATATACCATTGGAAAGGTATCACACTGAACTATACCATGTCTAGGTTTTATTTTCCTTTTGAGACCATAATCAAAATAGAATCAGACCAGGAAGTCACAGCTATTGGTCTTGGCCATTCAGGTGACGTTGACTTTGTGTCCCTCGTATGGGGTCATACGGACCTGGAATCAGGCTTATGATAGCCCGTTGGAAAGATTATCCTGATGCCTACCACATGTAATTATTTTAATTCTTGAATTGTGACCATATTTCATCTTATTATTTTCATAAGGACCCCATCCCCAAGGGACCCGCCTAATGATAGGCAAAGGGGACCAATGTTGAAATCCTTGTAAAGTGTGTGTTTAGCTCATGAAACATGAACCAAACAGCCTTGGCATGAGGAAGATATGTCATGGGAAGGCCCACAACACCCTGAAGGTAACCAACTGATACTCTTTCAAGGGCAAAGGACATAGTAACTTTGACCCCCACCAGTGTCTTCGACTAGAACCATAGCACCAAGGAACGTTTATGGAGAAGTAACTATGTAAAACACCATGTTGAGCCTAAAGAAGATTTTTGGGTCAACAGGTAGTAATAGCATCCTCCTCAAATTGAAAGATCCCATACTTCTTTATGACCTTGGCAAGGTTAGTAGTTGATTGACCTGTAATTTAATGGGTATACAGGCTCCCAATCATTGATGAGGCCGAGGGTTGAGAATAAGAGGCACCTCCAGTGCCACCAGAGCCACCCACAGATGCCATTTTGTAAATTATGGGTGAGGGTGAGAAATATGAAATAGTTGAATTAGACAAAGTTCTATTTAGAGTACCTTGTTGGGTTGATAGAATACCATTCCTTCTTCCTATTTCAGTGATAGGATTGATTTCAGGAGACAATCCTCTTCTTCTCATAAAGATGCGAGGATTTGAGGACATGAAAAGAAGATCAAAACCTTTAGGAAAAAGAGAGATACAAATTATTCCTAGGTTGTCTTTGTGTGGCCTCTGAGCATTCTCGAACACTTATGTCATGTTCAATTACTTCCCACGAGCATTCAATCTCAGCCCGAGTATTTGCGGTTTCTAAGATAGTATTGAATAAATTTAAATCATTGTTGGTTTGGTATTTAAGACCATGCTCAATATTGGGCTTCCTTGTAACAGGTACTGTCATGAGGAAAAAAAACAGTCAAAGAATCAAAAACAAGAGCATAAATATTCAATGATAATGTGAATGCAATCAACCAGAAAGATATGGAAGATCTCCCCAGTATGGTCGCCAAATAAATGTTGAGGAAAAGGTTTGAATTACCTTACTCAATCATTTTTGAATCTTTCCTTGCTAGGAAAAGATTGTCGGGAATATCACCCAGGGTTTTATAGCCTCAAAAAAATCTTCTCCCAATCAACAAGTATTAATTACAAGGGTTTAGGTTGATTTATTAATGAAAAGAATGTTGCAATATAAAATAAAATTTACATAAGTTTCTGAAATATACACAATTTACAAAAAGTAAACATGGAGTTCAAAAAGAGAAAAGTAACCAAGTCATAAATACACACATATGATACATAATAGAAATCTGATTTATTTAATTCTGATGTATCAAAAGTGTTTTTCTCTTTACAAAACCCATGCGAGGGCATGGACCAAATTCTGATTTAGAGATCCCCAATGAACACCATACAAAAAGACTCTGAAAATAAAGTAAAACTGAAATTTGTAATCTGGATCAACTTACCACACCCTGCTTCCCATTTAACTCTGCACAATATCCTTTGGCAACTATGAAAAGTAATTCACAAATAGACAAGAATACACAAACTATCAAGGATGGATCAACACCTCTAATACAAGCGTCTGAAGAGTTTGGTTCAGTTTTGAACCCTATTGTCTACAATAAGACCTTGTTGTCAAAAAGAGAATTAGGCTTTGAATAAACTCAAGAATGAATGAAAACTTAAACTATCTCATGTAACCAAAAGAGAAAACCTTAGTCTTTCTTTCTCCTTCTATTCTTCCCTTGTTTCTTCTTCTCATTTAGGTTTTATTCTTTCCAAATGAGTTGAAGTAGTTCAACTAATTTCTTTA
>JZKD02S0960022.1:631485-653936 GCA_000966675.3 Picea glauca
GATGCCCCCTCGAAGAGGCAAGTGAACAGGAGAGGATCCCTTCCATAATAGGATCCATTGTATGGTGTTGCCCTACCTCAAGGGTTTGATAGTAATAAAGAAGATTTTTCATATTGTTCTTGTGTATCTATTGTGATATTTTGTATTCAGTCTTTGGTTTTGTATTCAGTCTTTGGTTCTTAATAGATATTGTTCAATTGAAAATAAATCAAAACATGCAAACAAAACATATCTTCGTTCAGACCTTCAAAGTTTAACAATGTTCGCTTTTTCAAAAAAACAATTTAAAATGTTACTTTTTTTGACAAATTTGTGTTGGATTCCAAACAATAACCTATATACCCATAATTATTTAATTACAAAAGCCTTTGCATCCATATAATCATTATATGACAGTCATAACGAACAACATTGCAATCGATATGAGAAACAACAATAGCCTTTGAGCCATAATCATACATTAACTCCAATGCTAAATCCTTTAAAACCAATAGGAACACGCACAATGTTTACAACCACTTATATCCATAATTTATTTCAACAGTGTTCAACGCAATCAAATTGGATGTTATAACTCTTATTCGATCCCCAATCAATTCGCACACAAGTGTTTTTTTATATAAACAACATAACATCTAAACCAAATAACATTCAATACTCTAAGCCCAAGCTTCAAATAAATAATTAGATACAGACTTCTTCTAGAATTTCCAAACGAGGAATGCAACAAAATCATGCCCAAGTAACCAAGCATGCACAGTTCTCCCACCAACCATCGAACTGGAGTAACATGATATCAATATAATATTTAGGTTTTAAGACATCAAGTGGAAGGTATGAATAGGTAGTTCAATTAGAGGGTTAGGTCTTCAAATAGTGCAAATATCTCATTCCCTATCATGATTTACCACATAACAATAATATGTAACAATGCTCTTGGTTGTAAGGTTTTCCAAAATAACAGACAACTAATTACAATAGGAAACAAAATGAAGCCAATCTCTTTAATCAACATTGTAATATGAGCATCCAAGCATAAACTCGTTCCCGACTAAAAGCATGCATAATGCTTCCATAAACTTCTGGATGTCGTTAAGTTCAGACTATGCAATGCTTTCCAGGCAACGGTGAGATCATAAGCAAGTAGCTAATAGCTCGAGATTTTTCCAAGACAAGGCAAGAAACACTTTAATCTTTCATCGGTTCACATTAAAACCCACTGGGTTGAAAAATGTGTGTACACTAGCCACAGAGATGAACATGGTGTGGCCAAAATTAAACACAGATACCTGTTATGACAATCCATAGATTGGGTAATCACAAATCTCAGAGCTTTGGAAAACCATAATGATCAGTTTCCACAAAGAGGCCAGACCCCAAAACCCAAGCCATGACCGAGCATGATTTACTATAAATTGTATCCAATGAACCAATGCAAAGATTACCCACAACAAGGAGAACGTAACAATTTATTCTTTTTTAAGTGCCAACAATCTAGACTAACCACCATATGAAACCATGGAAACAACCAATACATAGTTAAAAATCTCAAAACAACTTCAGAATCACACAGATCATGAGAAATCTAGAGCTAAAAGTTGATTCAAAGGGCAAAGTAACCATCATGAATGGAAGAGTAAGAAACCCATACCTGGAAAACCTTGCGCGAGGAAGAAAACTAGATTGTATACCTCCTTCATGACTGAACAAGGTGGAGCAACAATAACTACCAGAGAGAAAACCAAAATGCAAAAATGAATAGGGTGACGGGCTCGAGGGGAGTTTAAGTGATGTGCAGTAAATGCACGTCGCTTCTCCATTCCAACTTCATTCAATTAAAAGTGTGATCCAAGCCAATTCACCATATCACTAAACAATTAATCAACCAAATATCCATTGCCATATCACTTTTTCATAGTGCGCCACCCCTTGGTAATAACACCTTCTTTAAATAACAATGTTCTAGGAACATAACCCAATGTGCAACCATATATGAAATTCGAACAAGGTGCATAACCATAGTAGCAAGGGTCTAGAGCACCCATCCTTTGTCATGATAATATAACATTAGAACTCAAAAATAGTTATTTTATTCAAAAGAGCTGCATTATTATCCTCTATCAAGATCATTTAAACCATTTAATGTCATGTTTAATGAAATATCAAAACCAAAACTGATAATGATTCTTTCATCCATAGAGTAGCCTTAACATATTCTATGAGAGATAATCAAATCCATTCAATGTCATGTTTTAATCAACCAAATATCCATATCACCATAACATTTTAAACCATGATCTGAGAAAAATGAACTGTAGAAAACTGCATTGGTACCATCACATAAACAAACAAAATATGAGCGTTGCATATCCACCATAGCACCACAAGTCTAACAAGGGGGTCCCACCTATTAGTTTATTATTAATATAGATATATAATAAAGCTTGGAAATCATTTACAAGCATAGTATTCATCGTTGCGCTTTTAAGCGTCAACAAGATCTTCAGTTGATCTCCCTTCCTCATCACTGAGGATTTCTCCATCTTTTGTTTCATAAATGTAAACCATCTCCTCCTCTGTACTCCTGAGGTTTTCCACTTGTGTCATCCACCTCCTCAGCATATGGTTCTGCTTCCTGGAAATCAATTGATGGATAGGCCACCTTACCTTCCTCTTCATGGGCCACTCATACCTCCAGCTTCCTTGTTTTTTCTGCTACATTTTCAACATCAACATATCAAGCTCCTCTCAGGTCTCCTTGATCTCTTTATCCATCTCCTCTTTGTTTATATACATGTGGTATCATCTTAGACCTTTTCTATGGTCTTCAGTATCCATTTTCTCCTTTCCCTTTCATTTTGGCAAGTCTCATGTCTATTGCACACTTGCAAATAGTTCTTTACACAAAGTGTCAATACCATGTCTCCTCCTCCTTTGTTTTTTGTCTACAGACAAAAATATGTTCTAATACCACTTGATGGTATCAGAAAAAATATTTTCTGAGATCTAATACCACTTGAAAGTATTCGACCAGATCTTTTTTGAACTCTAATACCACTTGATGGTATCAAAAAAAATATTTTTTGTGCTCTGATACCACTTGATGAAAAACCCCTCCCTTCCTACGGGGGCTCGCGTGACCTCTCGGTCTAGGATCATTCTGTTGGAGCTGAATTATCTCTAGGATACCTATTGGATCCTCTCTTTATGTTCACAGGCCCCTTTGGTTTCCCTCAAATGTAGGTCCGAACAAATCTGAAACCCGCGGGCTCCTCCTCTAGGCCCCTTTTTCTTTAAAATTAGATTTTGGGCACTATCCCCATTACTTTGGCCAAAATCTCATGTGACCGAGGGATAGGACCAAGAAATTAGTTGAAAGGATCTTTTCCAGAGCTTCGGGAACATTGCATTCCGGAACTATAGACTTCGGAGGTTCCTCCCTCAACACCTTCCAAATCCCTCGAATGTCAAATTGGTGAATTCCCAAACGGGTGCTTATTCGTGACTCCGGTGCTCTGGATCTTCGGGCTTCGGAAGATCTTACACCACAAAACCATAAATCACCCAAACATTGAACTGACGAACTACTACAATGCTTTCCGACCACACAACACAGTAATCCTCTCGAACACCGAGGTGGTGAACTCCTAGAGAGTCTAGGGATCAACGACCCATGAAAGAGCTCCGAGACTTTGGGTTTCGGTATTCTCTACACCTCCAACGCGAAATACCTCTGAACTTTCAAATGCCGACTCAACGATCTATGACTCACACTCCACTTATTGATCTATGGCTTAAAGGAACTTCGGGACTCTGGGACTTCAGGATTTAGAGGTTTCCCAATTCAAATTCACACTACCCCCTGGATAGTCGAAAACTGAATTTGATATCGACGGCTCTCGCTCCTCTTGTAACTAATGACTGAGATTAGCTCTAGGCCTCCGGGCTTCGGAGCTTCTCTATACTAATCACCACTAATATCTTGAACTATCGAATGTCAAATCGAAGATGGGTGGAGATCCACATTCCCCCTGTCCCTGTCAATGGATGGCTTGGATTGACTCTAGGATTCAGGGATTTGGGGAATTCTTCCCTTTATGCAATAACGACCAAATTCTCTCGAAGTGTCAAATATTTGAACTATTGTGAGATCTACGGCTCACACTCACATGCGTGCAGATCCAATGGTTGGGATCTGATCTTCTCATATGTGCTTCTCCTATGGTCTGGGGTTTGATCCAATGACCCATATTTATTCCACATCCAATCCAACGACTGGAACTCTCCCTGTGATCTATGGTGTAGATCCACTTCGAGGCTTCGAAGCTTCGATGTTTTTTCCTCCTTCACAAAAAATAGCTTAAAATAGCCAAAGTGACGAAGTCCGAAGAACTTCAAGGTTCAAATTTCATGCTCCTTGCCTTGATCCAACGGTTGTGTGGGGTTCTGTCTTCTCCCAAAATTATCTCTCCTTCTCACCTTCAAATAAATATATTTCCTCTTTTCTTTGGAGACTTACTCCTGTTATCCCTCCTTGAGTTGTATCTATTTAAAGGACTCAGAACTCTGGTGCACACCTTGCGCTTACCTACAATTGAAGGATTTCACTCAAGCTTTCAAATTCTTGGCATTTGATTTCTCCTATGCATGATCACTCCTTTCTCCCCTGCTTGTGTTGCACCTCTTGAGCCTGGAAATTTTGACAAGTTTTCCTGCGCACTCCTTGCACTTCTCCTGCAGTCTGGAACTTGGACTGTCTTCTGGCGCACACTTGCGTTATTACTCCTGAGATTGAATTTCTTCAACTTCAAATGGTCTTGGCCCTTTGTTCCTTTAGATGAATTCTTGTGCCCTCCTGGCACTCTGTGCTCTTCCTCCTGAGCTTGCGAACACTATCAGAGAGTTCTTTCAAATAACTTCTTCTATCGTCATATCACTTCCTCTTCCTTTTGTGCTTGATCAACACTTATCGAAGTGTTGGCTCTGTGCACTCTTTGCACTCGCCTCCTGAGTCTTGGATTTTACAAGCTCACCTTCGCACTCCTTGCGCTTAGTCCATGCACACTTACACTGGCCTTCCCTTGAGATTTTATACTGCTCTGAGTGTAGGCTCACTGCTTGTGCTTGATCTGTGCATTATTTGCACTATCCCTTCTAATTTTATGACATGTTCTAGTGTTCCCACCTGACACACTCTTCCTGAAATCAAAACTAATTTCTTGTGCACTCCTTGCACTATCTTCTCAGAGTTTTCCAACAACTCTGGTGTGCACTCCTTGCACTAGCCTTGAGATCCCAGAACACTCAAAAAACCACACAGGTAGAGAATTATATCTGTTCATGCAAAGGGAACATTTCAATACTCATAGCATTCATACATGCACAGTAAACATTCATAAAACAAATAGTAAACACATGTTCATTCACAGAATACACACATAAAGACTCATATGTAGGGAAATATGCCTTTGTATTAAATCTGAATGCTTTGTACAATGTTTACAAGAATGGACTTCAACAGAATCTCGGTTCTTCTTTCCTCTCCTCTCTTCTCTTCTCTTGCTCTTCTCATTATATTTTCTATCTCTTGTGCACTCTAATGCCTTCTTCTAATTCCTATCATCTCAATACATTGAGCCTTTTACAAAAGAGTGGTTTATCGAGCCTTCCTCACCTACTTACATTAAATTTAATTTAATTTACATCTAGTCCGAATAAAATCTAGATCCATCTACCTGTCAACCATTAAAGGTGACTTACACCTATCCTTACACAATATAATGGCTCGACCCTCCCCGAACCTTTACAAACTTTAATTACATTAATTTTTTTAGATTTAAACTCAAAATGAGAAGGTTGGAACTTCTCTCTCCTCGGGATCTACTCCCTCCTAGTGCGTTGTCGCGCTAGCCCCTGATATACTGTTGATTCTCCTGCATCATGGATTCTGGAACGCTCAAATTTATTTAAGGTGAATATTGAAGATTGTTAGAGAGAAGGGTTATAAGATATTTGAATCATGTCCTGCATCATGGATTCTGGAACGATCAAATTTAATTAAGGTGAATATTGAAGCTTGTTACAGATTAGGGTTATAAGATATTTGAATCATGTTATATCAACTTAACACTTCACTTCGAATGATGTAATTATGGAAGGGCTCCAATTTGGTGCTTGTGTTAGATCAACACCCCATAACTTGAGGCTTTCAAGATGAGACGAGGAACAAATAGCTTTGGCAAAATAAGATATAGGACCTTTCATTATAAGATTATCTAGTCGAAGTTCCAAGTGCTTCAATGAGCTGCGTGTGTGTGACAACCAATCTTGCAAGCTACTCCCAGAAATTTGGTAGTGAACAATCATCCCTTCCGATGCAGATGTTGAAAAATACCATGCAGCTTACAACAACATCAAACTTACTGAGACTCTCATCACACTTCTTCTCGGAAAATAAAGTTTGTGAATATTCCGCATTGCCTCTCTCCATCTTTTACTAACACCGCAACACACGGCCACTTCTTTGGCACTCTTGACAAATGCGAGCAGGTGTTGCACTACTGCATCAGGAAACAAATCCATAATCCCCATCAATAATCCTCATCAATATCCTTGGTGTCATCCATTGTAGAGGTTGTCTTCTTCTTACAACACCTATCACAAATCTGAACACAACCCAGCAATGTCAACCTCCCAAAAATCAGTCCTCGGATATATATTTTATTTCTATGTCCTCCTTCGGGTATATGTGAAGAATTTCATTCAGAAACCTAAATGTAACCTCAATCTGGAAAGGGCATAGACTTCAAAACTCTGGTAATAATCAAATCACAAACTCCATAGAATACACAGAGACTCAAATTGCCAAGGTAGTAAAGAAGTTCAACAAGCATCGATCATCCTGTTTGGGGCAATACCCAGAGAAATTGAAACAGCGAAGGAGCCCTAGTGGGTCTATCAACAAAGCTTTAGGCCCATTTTGTCTGTGTGTTGTACCACATATATATATTGCTTGAAATAGTTTCACAAAGATGGTGGAAGAAGGATGGGTAAATCACATGGTGTGGATGAGAGAACAACAAATCCGTCTGATACCCATTCGCTGCAACACTCAAACAACTGTGTCAACAAGCAAGGGATAGACCCTTGGAATGATAACAGATATAGCAACAATTTGGTCACACTCGGATTTGTCGTCTGAAATTTTTTCAAAACCATACGATTTTACCACAAGCTTAAATCAATTTAAAAGGATAACATATCGCACCTGCAAACACCACATGATTCTCCTAGGGTTTGGAAAAGAAAGAAATGAACCAGAGAAAAATAAAAAGTGTCTGAACCCTTTTTCATTTCTGGTAACAATATGGGTCACAATCGACAAAGATTAAATTTATTTAATTTCGGGATTCCCTTTAGATTAGATCTAATGATCAAATGGTAGATAATGCGCATGTAGATTCTGATCAGTCGAAGTAATATCAAAAGGAACATGCAAACTAAACTCTCTCTCACAATTTCCATGATGATTTAATTTCGGAAATAGCATGCCATCAATAAAAATTATTCAGTACATATGTGATATACAAAATCAATATATTACAACCTCCAAAACTTGATTTTGTACAAGAGAATTTCTATAAAATAATTAAATGTTAAATACCATAATGAGCAGGAGAATGTTATATGATGTGGATCTTTGATCTGGAGACTTGTGCTATGTCTTTTTTTCCGCCTTCTAATCAATACTTCATCGGTACCTCCCAGCCAACGCTAGGGGTACTATTCTTCCCCCTTATCCCCCGAGTCGCAAAAGGGTCACACACAGAATTTTAGAAAATATAGCTCAAGCTTGCTCTCACAAGGAGAGGCTTCCACCTCTTACACAATATTGCATCCCAAATCACACAAGAAAACTAGTCACATGAAAATTTGTCATCATTTTAGTCATCCAACAATAGGGTACTTTCCTCCTTCCTCTTCCATCTTTTTATAAGAAATGTTTATTTGACACTTGTCAATTAATGCATAATTAAATTATTTTTTATAATTAAATTAGATATTATTCACCCTCAACACACGTCACACTTCCCCCAAGTTGCACATGTTTATTTAATTTTAATAAGAATAATTATGCATTTTTCCCCCACATCCACAATTAGCTCCTATATTTTCTCCGAGTTGTCTCTTAGTTGCCAATTTTTTTTTTATTGTGTCTCCTAACTAATTTATAGTTGGATTTTGATTAGGAATCTTCTCTTAGTTAGGATTTAGAGTCTATTTTAACTTAGGATTCTAACTCTATGTTGACAACTCAGTCTCTCATGAAAATAATTTATTTTAATAAAAAAAAAAAATTGTATTTATTTCATACACACATTGTGCACATGTCACAAAATTTTATTCTCCCTAAAGTAGTTTTATTTAGTTTAAAATTTTCCTTATTCCTCTTTAATATAAATTGATTTAGACATAACCATTTTAGACCTTGATTTATTATGTTTCTAGTTTATAACTTGATATAATTTATTTTTCTCTTCTAAAAAAATATAAGTACTCGTTTTATTTTCTAAGGTCTTATATATATTTTATTCCTTTATTAATTTATTCATATGACATTCCCTTCAAGACGCACCTACATGCTCCAAGGGTGCCACTTGTTGGAATATTGGTTTTTGTCATTGATGTCAACCCTAGCCATTGGATTTTGGACCCGATAGTTGATCGAAGTAGATAGACATGAAGGAAAATACACATGCAGATACAACACACATGGATGGATAGTATAAGTCATGCCACTTCCAGTGGTATGTGGTATGTCACGTGGGTCCCCATGATTGAGGAGAAACGAATTTTTGAAGATGACAATGTGAATTGAAGCAGAAACTACATGTCGACCCTAATATTAAAAGGAAGTGACATAAAGGGTATAAATACATCTCATTATACATTTATTTTTCAATACACACAAGTTTATTAATGAACAAGGAGATATAAGTCGAATTTCTAAAGAAATATGAAGTAAAGAAGGCCAAATTTCAAGGGAGGATGAAGTCTTTTGGTGATGTGTTCTAAGGTATGTTATTTACAGGTCATCTTACCATTTTCTCTATAACTTTGTTGCTACAATGATTCATATGATGAAATTTGGAGGCTATTGAAAAGACATATCTAGGTACATGTGGTAACAATTTCATCTCTTTATTTGCTATAATTTTGGAGATACACTATGTGGAAGATAGAGTTTTTGACTAGTCCTGAAGCTAGTAATAAATAGGTGTTCCAAGTAAAATAGTCATAACATCTTCATAGAGAATCCAAATGAAGTGAGACCAATTGCATTGCAAAGAATACGAGATTTATTTTTCTTTGTACGAATTTCAGAATCTGATTTTAAATATTGAGCCTGGGGCATTCTGTACAAGTTCACTCTCCTGAATATAACAAAATTGACTAAGGTCTACCATTTTCTCTATAACTCATTTTCTGGGAGGATTCAAGGAGCAAAACTTGGAGGAGTTTCAGAGAATACATTGAGTAATAATATCTACAGGATCAGAGTATTCCAAGAAGTGAAGAATTGCAGAAGTTGAAGAAGTCTCAGGAAGCATTATTAGGTTCTATGTGATGGTTGGTTGATGGTGATAATTTAATGTAAAGTTTTATTATCTCTCATATATTCTTGGATGGAAGAAAGGAGCAAGGATGGAGAGGTTGACCCTCTCTTAATATTGGAGGATTGTATCTTCATTTTGGAGGTTTATCCCTCCCTTTATATATGGAAGTTGTAGCTACCTTTGGAATTCATTACTTCCTTTGAACAATAATACATGATTACTTCTTATATAATGTGCATGGTGTATCGGTGTATCTCTTATAATATTCTTCATTTTTCATTGGATAGTATTCATTGTTGAATGTTGATTGGATATAAATTGAATACATGATCTGATTGATGTACAAGTTCAAAAATATTAATTACTCTAAATATTGATTCACCCCCCTCTCATTATTTCCAACACCACTCACCATTTGACTTAGTTTGGAAGTTGTTTGACACTTGGAGTCAATACTCCACTTGTCAACCTTGTGTGAGATTAAGGGCTTACCGAAGAAAAAGGAATCTTAATTATTGTGTGCCCCTTATAAATCATTGTGAATGACTGTCTTAGTCTTCCCTCATGATATCGTGAACCTATCAGGAACAAGGTAGTCACTAACCTTCAGTTTAGATCACGGTGGGAGTGCTAGTAGGTTGTGAAAAGGAATTTTCCACACCTCTCCCTCATCTTTATGATATCTGTGTATAACCACTTTACTCCATATGTGAATCGGATTAGAAAGCGTCACCATGTTTGCATCCACTGACAAGGATAATATTAATAACTCTTATACATGGAATCCATAACTAAAATCATAATAATACATGCATAATAAAAAAAAGTACTCATAATCAAAGTCAATAGTCCACTCCCTGACTCAATCCAGAGTCCAAGGAAGTTTGTCAATGCCATCAACATCCTCATCATGTCATGTTTCTTGAAAACTCAGGAAACCTCATCATAATACATGTCAATGTTATACATCAATATTTATTAACATATCAAAATTTCAGTACTCAATGATGACATCATTTTTAACTCATAAACCAAAACAACTAATCATAAAGTATCATGTTTTAACTAGATCACTTGATTGCAAGTGTCTTCAAATAATAAATCAGTGGTATGAAATGTGATCAGTGGAACTGGATGTTACATACACCCCCTCTTGTTTTAAACTTCGTTCTGAAGTTTGTACAATATAACAATGAAAACAATAATATAGATGTTATTAATTTATATATCAATCTCTCAAAATAAATATGGAAATTGTTGATGCATCTCATGTGCGTCCTCCTAAGTGAAAAAATGTGGACTATAACTATCCCACTGGACCTTGACATGATCAACCAATCGACGTTGTAGTTGTCGAGTGCGATGGTCCAGTATGAAGATTGGCTCTTCTATGAGAGAATTCTCATTTGATACCTGTAGTGAACTCAAGTCAATAACATGTAACAGATCTGAAATATAATGACGTAAAATTGAAACATGAAACACATCGTGCATGCGCCTCAAAGAATCAAGTAAGGTTAGTTGGTAAACCATGGGTCCTTTCTTTTCTACAACTTTGAAAGGTCCCACAAACCTTGAAGATATTTTAACTCCCTTTCCAAACTTAGTCGAACTCTTATGCGGTTTCAGTCGCAAAAACACTTTATCACCAACCTCATAACTATGGTCTATAATGCGCATCTGCATAACTCTTTTGTCGATCTTGCATTTTCTTAATCCTTTTTCTTATGGTTCTCATCTAATCTTCCATTTCTTGAATCACTTATGGTCCCACCAATACCTATCTTCTAGTTGATCCCATCTCAAAGGTGTCTGACACGGTCATCCATATAGAAACTCAAAATGTGACATCTTTATCGAACTATGATAACTATTGTTGTACACAAATTCTACCAATGGTTAAAAATATTCCCATCGTTTATGTTGATCCATCACATACATTCAAAGCATGTCCTCTAGAATATGATTCGTTCTTTCTGTTTTTCCATCAGTTTCAGGGCGATATGTTGTACTAAAATTTAATTGAGTTCTCAAAGCATCTTGGAAACTATCCCAAAAACGTCAAGTGAATATCGATCATTGATCATATATTATCTTTCCCGGTACACCATGCAATCTTACAATTTCGTTAAAAAAAATTCTAGCTATGTCAGGTGTTTGATATTTCGTACGAACTGCAATAAAATGTGCACTCTTTGTCAAAGTGTCGAAAACTACAAAAACATAATCATTTCTCCTTGCCTTCAATGGAAATCCAACAATAAAATCCATCAATATGACTTCCCATTTCGATTCAGGAATCACATGTGACTGCAATAATTCTGCTGGATGTCTATGTTCATCCTTCACTTGCTGACACTCAAGATGTCTCTCCACATAGTTAACTATATCAGTTTTCATTCCCTTCCAAAAGAATAATGGTTTAAGATTTGATTTGATTTTCGTGACTCACGGATGAGCCATGTACACTGCTCAATGAGATTTGTTCAAAATTAAATATATCATTTCTTTATTTGGTGGTACATAAATTCATCCATTATATCTTAGTATTTTTTCACTATCAAAAGTATAACCCTCATATCTAGGTATCATTATGGTATCTTGTCTGGTATTGTCTTTTACTTCCTTGTACCAGTCGTCATCAATATGTAACGCTAAGATCTTTTCCCGAAGATTCATTTTTAGTGATAATACTGAGAAAATGTATGGTCTCTGAATCAATTCATCTGCTACTATATTAATTTTTCCTTTGATGTATGTGATCTTAAAATCATACTCACTTAGAAGTTCCGACCAACATCTTTGTTGCACGTTCAAGTCACTTTGAGTAAAAATGTGTTGCAATCCACTATGATCAGTTTTCAACTCGAATTTACATCCAATAAGGTAATGTCTCCAAACTCGCAAGGCATAAACAATCGCTAATAATTCCAAGTTGTGTGTTTCACAATTCTCTTCATTCCTTCTCAGTTTCCTTGAAATATATGTGATAACTCAACCTTCTTGCATTAGAACTCCACCCAATCCTTTCTTGGATGCGTCAATGCATACCAAAAATTCCTTTTCCATATATGGAACTTTCAGTATCAGTGTTCTTGTTCATAATTCTTTAAGCTTCTGATATGCTTCAGTGCATTTCTTTGACCATACAAATTTCTTATTCTTCTTTTGCAGTTTCGTAATTGGATTTTCTATTTTTGAAAACCCTTCGATGAAACATCTATAGTAACCATCTAATCCCATAAAATGACATACTTCTTGCATGTTTGTTGGTGTTGGCCATTCCATAATATCCTCTACCTTTATTAGATCCACGGTGATACCTTCCTCTAAAATAATGTGTCCCAAATAGTGAATCTTTGTCTGATAAAAAGAACACTTCGATAACTTTTCGTACAACTTGTTTTCTCTTAACCACTACAAAACTAATCTCAGATGTTCGTTGTGTTCTTCTTTTTCTGAGAGTAAATTAATATGTTGTCAATAAATACCTGTAGAAACTTTTCCAAGTATTCACAAAATATCCCATTCATTAAACTCATGAATACACCAGGGGCATTTGTCAATCCAAATGGTAATATAGTAAATTTGTAATGCCCAAATCTTGTCTTAAACATTGTTTTAGGAATGTCTTCCTCTTTCTTTCGCAACTGGTGATATCTCGATCTCAAATCAATCTTTGAAAACACTATCGCTAACTTCATTTGATCAAATAAGACATTATTTCTTGGTAACGGGTATTGATTCTTGATCATGGCTTTGTTTAATTGATGATAGTGAATGCAAAACCTCAACGATCAGTCCTTCTTTATTACAAAAATTATTGGTGCACCCCATGGTTATACACTTGGATTTATAAGTCCCAAATCTAATAAATCCTTTAATTTCATCTTTAACTCTTTCAATTTAGGTGTTGACATTCGATATGGAGTTCTGTCAATTAGTTATGTTCCAGGTTTTAAATTTATATTAAATTTAAATTCTCTTTTTGTGGTAAACCTGGTAGTTCCTTCGAAAAACATCAGCAAACTCCGATACTACTAGAAATTCTTCCAATATTTTTGCATCACCATTTTTGTTAAGAGCTAATATGGCATACAACTTACATCCCTTGCGCATATTTTTCTATAATTGTAGGAAATAAATAAATCCTAGCAATACTCGATTTCTCTTTGCAATTACTCTATTATGTCCCAAATCATCAATTAAGCTTAATATTTTTGTCTTACAGTTAAGTATCGCGTCATGTGATTCTAACCAATCCATTCCTATCACAATGTCGTGGGATCCTAAGGTTGTGAAAAAAAGGGATACACAAGCGATAAATTCACCCAAATTAATTTTACAACCATTAATCTTTCCTCCAACTTTTTGTTTGGCTCCAGATGCCATTTCTACATATCTAAACTCGTCTTGTTCAACTACCTTCATATTAATTATTTTGAGCACAACACTAGATATAAAACTCTCAGTAGCTCATGGATCTATCAAAATACTAAACTATTGATCTGATATCATACCTGAAGTCTCGAGTACCGCATATTGATGCCCATCCTGGCAGTTATTCACCACTGCATGAATCTTATGGGCCTTGCCCAAATATTCTACTATCGTATATCTTTTTGATCCATTAGTTCTCTCCTTTTCAATAGGAAAATCTCTCTAATAGTGGGGTTCTCCACAAATCCAACATTCGTTCTTATGGTCAGTTCTCCTAGTTCCATAGGAAGAGTCTGTTGGTCTAGGGTTTTGAGGCTCTTCTGTTTTCTGTGGAACAGATCTATACTACTTCTACTGTTGAGGATGTCACAATTTTTTCTTCAGTGGTGCTCTATATGGAGTCCTCTGATTGGTATCATGTCTACGTGGTGTAGAAAATAAAGGTCCTATGGATGTATCACAGTGCCTAAAATTCTGTCTAACGGGTGTCTTTTGTTGCGACACTCTATGTGGCATATGTCCAATATGTTTGGAAGGATTCCTACCCTAACCCTCACTGTTCAATTCCTCCTCAGTGATAAAATATTTATGTACTGCATTGTGAAAAGTCGGAGGCATCAGGATCCTCACCTTATCACGTAAGTTGTAGTTGAGACCAAAGACAAACTTATTCACCTTTAACTTTTTAGTATTTAGGTGCAAAGTATATTTGAGAAACTCCATAAACCTAGCCTCATAATCAAGTACTATATGAATGCCATGTCAAAGCACTGAATTCATTGAGGTAGCCTCATACTCAGGTATTGTACGACTGCCATGTCAAAGCATTGAATTCATTGAGCTAGCACTCAATAAACTCATCTGATAGGTACCTCTCTCATAATCACTCCTCGAACAATTCCCAAGACACATCTTCAATGGCCATATTTAGTTGTGGTAAGATTGTCTTCCACCAAAGAAGTGCACTTTCTTTCAACTGGAAAACCACCATGCGGACCTTCATGTTGGAGGTATAATCGTGCAATGTAAAAAACATTTCCATATTCTCCAACCAAGCTTCGACAACTAAACCATCTGTGGAACCCCAAAACTCTGGAAATTTTACCTTCTCGAGTTCTCTATGAACACTACCACTAACTACAGGAGGGTGTTGCAAACCCTTATTAGGTACAGATTCCCTATCCTCATCACGATCAAGGCGATTTATCATTGCCTCTAACATCCTTTGAAATGACCTCATCATATCCATGACATCGCCCACTAAAACTTGCTCCTTCTCAATAGTTTTCTCTTCTCCCTGTGGAGTAGATCTGATCCAGGTGGATATTGGTGGCCTTCCACCTATTCCAACTGGCTCCTCTTGTTAGTTTTAACTTAGCACATTCTTTTGTACTTCTTTGTAATTGTGGGTTCTACACTTCTGGGGTTGTCTGAAGACCTACACATCTTCCAGGACGATACTAGTGGCCTCTCACCTAATCCAACAAGATTATTTTGTATATTTTCATGTCAGCACATCTTGATGTACTTCCAAGGTCGTTTTGGAGCCCTAAATAGTGTTTTTTTGGATCGCCACATTCAAACTATAGACAGAGTTAGAATTTGATAACGTAATTTGTATCTCTCTAAAATACCTTTCCAATAGGCTATCACGCTCCTAAAACGAAGGTTTTATGCAAAATTTGCGACCCCAGAAAGTTGAGGTGCCAACTTACCCAAAGGGGCACACATGACTTTTGGCGTTTCACCTCCTAGGGTTAGGTTTTTGGATGTCTAAGGTTTTGACATTCATGAGTAATCTTAAGAAAGGCCTCTGGAGCCTCATTGTAATCATTCTGCTCAGACGGATGTGCGTAGTATCCACATCTCTTCTCAGAGATAGCTACCACCATTCGAGCAAGTGTTTCAGTTCTACAGTTTTACAGTTTCAGCCTATTTCATTTATTCAATAGAAGATATTTTTCACTAGATAACTATGTTGTTCTTCATATATCTATGTTTATTATATTCAGTCTATTAATCATTTCATTCTACTCCTAAACTTGGATCAGTGATATCAGAGCGGTCTACTCTTCATTTATTTTTCTTCCTGCATGTCCCCGACAAGATCTAGCTACAAGAAGTTGGGACTTGAACCAATCAAGTTCTTGCAAGATCAACCGCGTTGATCCCAACAAAAACCCACGGGGGATGAAAAGAAAGATGATGGAGCAGGAGATCTTATTAAAATGTTGCTCGAGGAAGCCTTCACGCAATAAAGGAACGAATTGATGGACAACTTTGCATAGATCCTTCGACAACTGCCCACAGGAGAAGCATCTTCATCAAGTGACCATGCAACCCCCTTCAAGGTACAGGTAAATTTTTATATTAAATTATTTGAAGGACGGATAGATGCGATTGTTGTAGATAAATGGTTGAATATGCTCGAAGGGTATTTTTCGGTCCACAATTTTTCTAATAGGGAAAAGATTACTTTTGCACTCCTCAAGGTCATCCCCCATGTTAAGGATTGGTGGGATACTTACTCTGAGCAAAGGGTGGTGGAGGAATATGAAATATTTTTTCTTTCCCCTACATGGGATTCCTTCCGAGACGCCATTAAAGAATAGTACTACCATGTTGGAAGCTATGAGGACCAGTACACCAGATGGACCACCCTGCATCAAGAAAGGGACCAGACAGTACCAGATTTCACCAATATTTTCCATACCCTGTGCACCAAATTGGGTATCAAATACTCTGAGCAAAATCTAGTGCTCAAATACCGCAGTTGTTTGCATAGATACATTCAAACAAAAATGGAGTTTCTAGACATCACATCATTGGGAACGGGTTATAGATACACTGTCAAGATCGAGCAGAAATTTAAGCAGAAGAGGAGAGAGTTTGGCTCTCCAAACTCCTCACAACTGAAGCAGGGCAAAGGTGGCCCCAACCAACACAACAAGGGACCGAGTTGAGATGGCCACTCTGTGGACAACTAGTTCAAGCTACAACACAAGAAGGGTAATGAGAAGATGAAGGACACATGAAAATGGTGTGAGTACCATAAAATCCCTTGGAACAACACTGAAGAATGTTTCTCCAAGTAGTCGCTCGTGGCCAAGCTGAAAGATCCAAGTCAAAGGTCGATTTTGATTTTGAATCAAATCCAGAAAGAGGCAAGCGAATTATTGGTGTTTAACCCAGTTCCAGTGTCGCTACCACCAAAGTCTAGCCAAGCAAAATAGAAGAACTAGAGGAAGGGAAACACCTCTTTCACTCACAGATGTGGTTAAAGGGAGCTCTGCTTCATTTCATTGTTGATAGAAACAGTCAGAAGAACCTGATCTCAGCAGAGGTCATCAAGCGGCTATACATGTCGAAAACACCAAACCCACAACCCTACACCATCGGCTGGCTTCGTTAAGGAAGAGATATTCATGTCATCTTCCCTACGACATCAAGCCTTTCAAAGATGAGGGATTGTGTGATATTTCTCCCCTTGAAGTTTGTGATGTTATTTTAGGACAACCATATTTGTGGAAGCATCATGTTGTGTATGAGTCTAGACCCCATAGTGTTATTACTTTGGGTAGAAAATTGTATAGGATACCAGAGGTAGCGCCGCCTACCGCTATTTATTTAATCTTTATTAAGAAATGCAGTAAGGTCATTTCACAGACCGTGAAGTTTGTCTTCATTGTGATCTGTGCTCAATGTAAGTAGAAGGTGATCGCCACATCTATGGCCTCTACAATGAGCCTCTCTTTTCAACAGAAGAAAGTCGACATGATCATAGAAGAGTACAGAGACATCATCTCCTCACCCACTGGGGTACTGACGCAATGCCAAGTCAAGCATCCAATTGATCTGAACCCCGGTGCACCTCTGCTTAATGGAACAGTCTATCGATGCTTGCTGATGGAAAATGACAAAATCAAGAGTTAGATCCAAGATCTTCTTTAAAAAGGGCACATCAGACCCAACTCCTCCCCTTGTGGAAGCCCAATTGTATTGGTACAGAAGAAGGATAGGACCTAGTGACTCTGCATTGATTACAGAGCATTAAACAAAACCACAGTCAGGAACCAGTACCCAATTCCCAGGATTGATGACCTTCTTAACCAACTCAAGGGGTAAAATTTGTTCAGCAAGATTGACCTAAAGTCTAGCTACCACCAGGTTCCCATTGAACCAACTAATGTATGGAAGATATCCTTCAAATCTAAAGAATTTCTTTTTTAATGTATGTTCATTCCCTTTGGCTTAACAAATGCACCAACCACTTTTATGAAGTTGATGGATGATGTACTGATACCCATCACCAACTATTTTGTGGTGGTATATTTGGATGATATCCTCATCTTCAAAAGAACTTGGGAGGATCACATGCGACATATTCAACAGGTTTTGAGCACCCTGCGACAACACGAGATATATGCCAACTTGGGAAAATGCTCATTTGGCATGAACATGGTCTAATACTTGGGATACATTGTTGATGAGAATGGGGTACATGTTGATCCATCTAAGATCAAAGTCATCCGTGACTGGCTAGCGCCGACCACACTAACTGAGCTTGAGATCTTCTTGGGACTGGCCAAATTCTATCGACGGTTCGTGTTGGGATTCTCCCATATTTCATGGGCCCTCAACCAAGTGACCAAGGGTGATGGCAGGGAAACATTCATGTGGAGGAAGGAACAACAATGAGCATTTGATGATATGAAGAATCGCTTGTGCTCAGCTCCAATACTCTCCTTGCTCGATCTACAACAACCATTCGAGATTGATACCGATGCATCTGACTATGTTGTAGGCGCAGTTCTCACTCAACACAATCATCCAGCGGCATACCATAGTGAGAAACTCTCAGATATTGTCTAAAAATACCCCAACTATGACAAGGAAATGTATTCCATTGTACAAGCCTGTCGGCAATGGAAACATTACATTATGGAAAAGGAGACGATCATCCACACTAATCATAAGCCCCTGCAGTTCATAAAGACACAGGGGAAATTGTAGAATGACCGCCATAGGAAGTGGTCCACCTACCTGCAGCAGTTCCATCTCAACATCAAGTATAATACATGGAGCTCAAATCGTGTTGCTAACTACCTTAATCGACCTCCTGTGGTTGCACTCGCCACTGTGCTCCATTCCTGTGGACATGAGGCATCTAAGTGGCCCCAAATTTATTAGCAAGATCTGGAATTTTCCACCATCTATCATCTCTTGGGTACAGGAGCGACTGTCACCGATTTTCATGTTCAGGACAGACTATTATGTCATCTAGGACATCTCTGTGTTCCTGCAAGCGAGCGTGAAAAGATGATTTGGGAAGCCCACTACAGTCGAATGGCAGGACATTTTGGCATGGAGAAAACTGTGGTTGTTCTCTAGAAACATTTTTATTGGCCAAAACTTCGACAAGACGTCAACAAGTATATTAGATCTTGCACTGTATATGCCATTTCCAAGCCATCCATCAAGAAGCAAGGCTTATGCACCCCTCTTCCTACTCCCAAGAAGCCTTGGGAATCCATCTCAATGGATTACATGTATGGCCTTTCGCCCACCAAGAAAGGCAATTATTGTTTATTTGTGGTCATTGATCAGTTTTCGAAGATGGCCACCCTCACAGCCTGTAAGAAGAACATCATAGTGCCAGATACTGCCAAGATCTTCTTCGAACGAGTGTGGGTCCATTTTGGGATACCACAGACCACCATCTTCGACTGGGACAACAAGTTCCTCAACACATTTTGGTCGAGTCTCTGGTCACTGTTGGACACCAAGCTCACTAAATCCACTCCTTTCCACCCCCAAACTGACAACCAAATAAAGTTTGTCAATCATATGATTGTCCACATCCTGCACATGTACAAATCTAAGCATCTGTGTACATGGAATGAGAGTCTCTCCTATGTTCAACACAGTTACAACGAGGCTCTCCATAAATCCACTAGCCATAGCCCATTTTAGGTGGGACTAGGATTCCAACCCTTTGGTCCCAATGATATTGGATTACCTCTAGAAACCACACAGACAGACTCTTCCCATGTTCAGTCTAAGACCAACAAAGCCACCAGATTCATTGAGTTGATTCAACAGATCCACCAACTTGTCCATGATATTTTGCAAAAGGCCAATGCTAAGTACAAGCAGCACCATGATCAACAAAGGGTCCCACACCAGTTTCAGGTTGGGGACAATGTTTGGTTAAACTTGTAGAAGGAACGTATTACAGGGCCCCATTAGAAGCTTTTCCCACTTCGTTATGGGCCTTAAACCATCACCAAGGTTGTGGGTAACAATGATTTTGAGCTCAACACTCCACCATTCCTTGGCTTGCACTCAGTGTTCAATGTGGACCTCTTTCAACCAAATTTTCCACCATTATTGGACACCTCAGAGATCGCAGAACATATGACACCAACAAATCTCAACCCTGACTGCATTGAATAGGCATCCACTGATCAGATAGTGGACACACAGGTCAAGGGCACTCGCCAGCAGATGATCCAACTTTATCAGGTTGTCAAGGCATGGCAGCTCCTACACCAAGGCAAGTGGCTCAAGCGAGGCCAAATCCAGTAGAAGTTTGCTCACCTGATGGGGGAACTCAATGCAATGGAGATCATTGCAAATGCCACAGGATACTCCTGGGGTTTGGCAAAGAAATAAATGAACCAGAGAAAAATAAAAAGTGCCCAAACCCTTTTGCATTTATGGTAACAATATGGTTCACAATCGACAAAGATTAAATTTATTTAATTTATGGATTCCCTTGAGATTAGATCTAATGATCAAATGGTAAATAATGCGCATGTAGAATATGGCCAATTGAAGTAATATTCCTTTAAACCATATTTAATCGACAAAAAACTTCAGCTGAAAATGAGAGGGTAAAATGCCAATATTTTCTGAGTAGACAGAAGGAACATGAAAACAAAACTTTGTCTCACAATTTCCATGATGGTTTAAATTAAAAAATAACATGCCATCAATAAAAATTATTCCATATATATGTGATATACAAAATCAATATATTACAACCTCCATAACTTGAATTTGTACAAGAGAAATTCTATAAAATAACTAAATGTTAAATACCATAACCAACAGGAGAATGTTATATGATGTTGATCTTCGATCCAGAGACTTGTGCTACGTCCTTCTTTTCCTCCTACTTATCAATACTTCATCGGTACCTCCTAGCCAATGCTAGGGGTACTCTTGTTCCTCCTTAGCCTCTCGAGCCACAAAGGGATCACACACAATATTTCAGAAACTATAGCTCAAGCTTGCCCTTGCAAGGAGAGGCTTCCACCTCTTGCACAAGCTTGCAGTCTAACTCACACAAGAAAACTAGTCACATGAAAATTTGTCAGCATTTTAGTCATCTAGCAATAGAGTACCTTCCTCCTTCATCTTCCTTCTTTTTATAAGAATTTTTTCCTTGACACTTGTCAATTCATGCATAATTAAATATTTTTTTATAATTAAATTAGATATTATTCACCCTCAACACATGTCACACTTCCTCCAAGTTGAACATGTTTATTTATTTTTAATAAAAAAAATTATGAAATTTTCCCCCACATCCACAATTAGCTCCCAGATTTTCTCCTAGTTATCCCTTAGTTCCCCAATTTCTCATTTATTGTGTCTCCTAACTAATTTACAGTTGGAGTTTGATTCTAACTTTATGTTGACAACCCATTCTCTCATGAGAATATTTTTTTTTAATAAAAAAAGATCATTTTATTTATTTCATAAACATGTCATAAAATTTTATTCTCCCTAAAATAGTTTTATTTAGTTTAAAATTTTCTTATGCCCCTTTAATATAAATTCATTTAGACATAACCATTTTAGAGCTTGATTTTATTATTTTTCGAGTTTATAACTTGATATAATTTATTTTTCTTTTCTAAACAATTCTTAGTATTCTTTTTATTTTCTAAGGTCTTCTAGATATTTTATTCCCTTATTAATTTATTCATGCGACATGCCCTTCAAGATGCACCTACGTGCTCCAAGGGTGCCACTCACCATTTGACTTAGTTTGGAAGTTTTCTGACGCTTGGAGTCAATACTCCACTTGTCGAACTGATTCAGGTGGATATTGGTGGCCACCCACCTATTCCACTTGAATCCCCACCATTGCTTCTTTCAGATTTTCATTTTTTGCACAGTTTACTATTTTTAGCAGTTTTTTCGGGTCCTGAACTTCCGGGGCCATTTTGAAGCCCTAAACGATGTTTTTTTGGGTATGTTGCTGTCGTAAAATGGCATCTAACGATGCCATTTTGTCTCGGGCATTGTAGGCCTCGGATAGATCTTTCCAACGAGCTATCATACGCCTAAAACGGAGATCGTATGCAAAAGTTACGACCCCGG